>JADRCH010000203.1:668147-714789 GCA_019843965.1 Rhynchomys soricoides | reverse complement strand
GGTAGTGCAGAGGCAGATCTGCCCAATCTAGGTGTGCAGCTTGATTCATAGTAATTAAGTTGTGTTTTCTTTGCTCGGGCTCATTTGGGTTGGAGATTTACCACAACACCATGTTCTACATGCTTTATGTTTGTGGGGCCCTGTGCTCAGTCCCAGCCATGGACAAAGCAATAGCAAACAGAGTACCAACAAGGGCCACTGAACTGCTTGCAGATTGCTCCTTAGTCTCCGACATGTTCATCAGAAGCAATTATTTTCCAACTATGACTAAATTAAAGCATTTTTCTCTTCCTTTCCTTTTATAATCAACATGTTAGAAAACAGATTAAAAACGTGAACCTAACTGCGCATGTTTTCCTGATTTCTCCCTTCTCCAAAAGAAAGTAAAAGAACTTTCTAATTCAATTTTGTTAGAGAAAAGGCTAGTTTCCAAGAAGGAAATGGGTGTAGTTTCACTGTGCTGTTACTTAACTGTTTGGAGGATATGTTGGCATCATTAAACATATGTACAGTGAGTCTGATATGCTAAATAGTCATTAACATTTCAAGTTATTTTAATAAACAGCTCTGTTTGGTTTACTTGCTTATTTTTAAACTGCCACTCACTGTATTTCCTAGCTGCCCATAGGTATCACCCCCAACATTTAAGTGAACCCCTGTACTGCTGTGGGATCCCAGTCTCCACAGCCCTGGCCCCTTCCCCTTCTATATTTACAGGCTGCAAATCTCTTCCTAGGCTCTTATTTGTTCCTGGGGCTGAAGCCTGTGATCACCAGCCCCACTTCCTAGACATGGCTTCTGAGAAGAGAGTTCTGCAGTTGTCTACATCCCAGAAGCCATCCATCCCAACAGGAAAGATTTGCTAACCAATCTTTTAAAAGAACAACCATAAAAAACTTTAACTAAGACTATAATGTTTGACTTAATTTCAAAGAGAATGTTGTATCTGATGTGGAAGAGAACACAATCTCAATTTGGGTAACATGGATATGAACCCTTGTAATATGTTTATCAAATCAAGAAGCATGCAAAGTCGTTAAAATTCCAAACACAGTCCCATACCTAACGTTTATATAAAAATACTTCTAATAAACACTATAAAAGTTCCAAATGCCATTATTTTAATGGGGCTTACTTTTTTAAATTTATAGTGTGTGTGTGTGTGTGTGTGTGTGTGTGTGTGAGAATGTGAGTCTGGGTGCCTGCCAATGTCAGTAAAGGTTACCAAATCCTATTGAACTGAAGTTACAGATGTTGTAGGCCAATGAATATGAAGTTCTGGGAACCAAATTTGTGTCCTCTGCAAGGAATCTGGTACTAAGCCACCTCTCCAGGTATATTATCATCATCATCATCATCATCATCATCATCATCATCATCATCATCGTACCTACTTTTGTTTCTACATAAAACACATGCCAGTTTACACTGACCCAGGTCCTCTGGGGTCACTAGGACAAGAGCAACATTTCAAGAGACTGAGAGGGTATTATAGAACTTTAAGCCACTAACTGGCCAGACCTAGGATCCATTCCAGGCCGATGTTCAGTGGGGCAGGTCCAGGGGTATGTACAGGCCAGTTAATCATGATTTAGAACCAACAATCTCAACAGAGTGATTGAGACATTCTCTTCCTTCATGACAGTGTCAGGAGCAGCCTCGTGTTATTAAGGAATCCCACGAGTCACCAGCTGCTTATGCAGATTATTGTGGAGACAAAATATTTTTTCTCAAGATATTGAAGGTGCTTTGTTGGACCATATATTCTGTCTATATGATATAAACCCAAGGTACGAGGCAAAGAAAATCCAAATCCAAATGAAGAAAGCTGAGAAATGAGGCTAAGGTAGAGTTTGGCTTTTACTGTAATGATCTTGGCTTTATATGAACGCCCTCAGAGAATAATGATTCTCAAGTGTCTGTTCTACTTAAGCATGCCACAGGACGTGAGGCATGGCAAGACTGATTTATCAGTTATTCATTTAAGAAATAGTCAATTAAAATAATTAATGTGCAGTGAACTCAGCTGTAATGGCTTATGTTTAATTTTTCACAGCCCATACCATTAGAAGAATAATATATTTCCCAGTGTGAATAGCATAAAAGATTTTATATATCAACTACAATGACATCATTATAGAGATAGGTATTTGTGTGTGTGTGTGTGTGTGTGTGTGTACTAATGGGCACACTCACTACCCACATGGTAAGTGTTGGAGCCAGAGTTGGACATTGAATATAGTCATCTCCCTATCTTAGTTTTGAGACCAGACCTCTCATTGTAACCAGAGTCTATGCATTCCAGGATGCTGTCTGTCTAGCAACCTCTGGGGTGTCTCAGTGCTGGGGTTACATAGATGCAGAAAGAATCTGGACTCAGGTTCTCATGCTGGTACCTACAGCAGACTCCTCACCCAGTGAATGATCTTCCCAGCTTCATGCTTCAACTGAATTAAGGAGAAAATATTGAGTGATTCTACCTTAGAGTTTCATGTTACTTTCAGTAGTGTTCTCATCTACTAGATTATCCCATAAAATAAATCTGTCTCTATGGTTACTGCAGAATAAGATGTATTACACACACAGCAACCTCCTCTATAAGAGTATCTGTAATATGTAATGTTGCTCAGTGTATTTATTATGCATATACACTATGGGGTTGTATCTGTGTAAAATTATTAAATAAGTAACAATGTAAATGTTATACATAACGCAGTGTGTTATGTTCGGTGAGGGAGATTACGTAATGCTATATATAATCTATGCATAAATGTCATAGATATTTGTCTTTAAATGGATGGCTTGCCTTTCTGTTACCTTAAAGGATTGTTTAGCATATGAGAGGCAGAGAAAGAGAACCTCAAAAAGATAAACAGGAAAACAAACTGGTATGATTTATCTTTTAAAATTCTTCTCTTGGACTATTAATTAAACAATGTAACCAAACCAGCAAATCCCCATAAAAAGTCTAATCACCTGATTATTCTCCACAGGAGGAAGGCTGCTCACTTAAATATGTATTCTTAGTGGGTTAATAAAGCCAATGTGTAAAATAGAAAGCTAGTTAATTAACCTATATCTGATGAAAACACTGCTTGGGTTACTTTTTTCTGGCCTCATGTATCCCGTGCTATACTCAAACTTACAATATAGCTAAATATGAGCCTGATTTCCAATCCTCCTGACCCAACCTCTAGAGTGCTGGGGTAACAGGCGTGTGCTACCATATGTTTTTATATGGTGTTGGGCATCAAACGCAGGGCTTTCTGCATGACAGTCAGTCTATGTACTGAGATACAACACCCAGTTCCTCCACCAAGTTATAATAGCATGCTATCCCCAACCACAAGACATCCTCCAAGGCAAGTTTCCCAATCAAAACCAAGGGCAAAAAGTGCCAAAGTGTCAATGCTTCCTGCACATCACAAAAAGGGTTTATAAATCAGGCCCATGTACACATGCATATACACATGCACATGTGCATGTGCAAACACACGCAAACACACACACACACACACACACTCTCTACAATACACAGTGTCTTTCCATTGACTAGTCGTCACAATTCCTAAATCCAGAGTATCAAGCTTAATCTATAAATACTGAAAAATCCTACCTCCCAACTCCATAATCTTTCTGGATATGGACTCTTTCTCCAGAGTTCAAGAACATGAATTTATTTTTCCTAAGAAAAATTACATTTTGCCCATGTTATCTTGAAATGCTCCTGCAATGATCTGGGCTCTGACCACAAAGTACCTTTTCAAAAAGGGTCAGTGTAATGAGGGCAGGCAAGCATTGTGCTTAGTAGGACCTACCCTCAAGGGACTTAGAATCACAGAGGCTCAAAAGGATAGGCACATCTCACACTAGCTGAGCTGCTATTGAGAGCATCCATCAGTGTGCCGAGGTCACTCTCAATGAGCTAACCCAGGTTTTATAGAACAACAAGACCTCCCAGGGTTCCCAGGGACTAAACCACCAACCAAAGAGCACACATGGAGGGACCCATGGCTCCAGTTGCATATGTAGCAGAGGATGGCCTTGTAGGACAGCAATGGGAGGAGAGGCCCTTGGTCCTGTAAAGGCTCGATGCCCCAGTGTAGGGGAATGCCAGGGCGGGGAGGTGGGAGTGTGTGGGTGGGAGTGTGTGGGTGGGTGGGTGGGGGAGCACCCTCATAGAAGCAGGGGAAGGGGGAATGGGATGGGGGGTTTCCAGAGGGGAAACTGGGAAAGGGGATAACATTTGAAATGTAAATAAATTATATATATATATTTTTAAAAGAGGTGTTTGGGGTAGAGAGCATCGCACAGATACCAGGACAGATGGTGGAAGGAAGAAGGTAGAGCCTCTGTCTGGAGGAGGAATGGAGGAAATGGATAAGACAGGGTGAGTTAAAAGTTGACACTCTTAGAACACCGGAAGAGAGGCTCGCAAAGAGATCAAGATGCACGAAGGGGGGGCTGGCTCCCAGAATGCCATGGGAAGGCAGTACGGCGCCTCTTTTGGACATTTCTATCTTTATGATTTTATTCTTAAATCTACTCCGAGTTCTAGAGAGATCTTACTGTCAATCACGATTCATTCTTCACAGGCTGGGGAGAAGGTAGCTCAGCTCTGCAGGCTGCTGTGCTGTCCTCCCGTATTCACCCGCCCCCACCCCAGTTAGAAACTTTCTTAGGTAGCTTATACCTTAATGGAAGAGCACTCGGCTCCCAGAGCTTTAATTGTGGGTTTTCTTGTGTGTTTCCCATTACATCGCACAGACTTGGTTATCACTCTTCTTTCCTTCTGTTTGATATCCAGCATATCACAGTTCATCTCCCAAAAGCAGTGCTAGAAGCCACAGCTATGCGAAACACTTTATTACATCGTTTGAAAAAAAATTATATAAGGCAGAGAAGAAACATATTGCTTCTTTCGGGCAAGCTCTGAAGTCCGCTGCTTGGGGTAGATTGTCAGTGTTTATTTCCTCTCCTACTCTGCCCTGTCATGATGTAAACAAGTCCTGAGCTATTAACTGTGTGCCTTAAGTAGACCTGTGTTGTTTAATTGAGGTTCAGCAACATTTTAAAGGCATACTTTGGTAAAAATACTTCAATATTTCCCTTTGTCCAACCAAATTCTCAGTGGCCTGCCTCACACGCTAGAAAACAATGTGGTTACACAAAGTTCACATTTGAATAGCTAAAAGCCACACAATTGATTCAGAAAGCATCTCCATAGTGACATTTTGTCTCAAATCAGGTTGTTCTAACAAACGTAACTTTTCAAAGCTTGATATGATGATGGTGGTAACTAATGGACCAGTAATTGCTATCCCTGGACTTATTTAACATAAACATGTACTCCAGCTCAATCTGTTTACTCGTTTATTTTGATTTATTTTTTGATATTTTATTTTTGCCTTATTTGCATGGGTGTTTTGCCTGCAGGTATGTCTGTGTCCCACATGTGTGCCTGATGCCTGGGCAGAGTCCCAGATGTTGGGAGCCACCTTGTTGGAGCCACCTTGTTGGTGTTGGGAACGGAACCCTTATCCTATGGAAGGACAGCCAATGATCTTATAAACACCAGCCTCCCTCTCTCTCCAGCCCTGGCTTAGGTCTCGCTTTATTGATTTGATTCCAAGTGTGTAAATTATATTCCTTGATGTAATAGGTCAGAATTCCAGTTCGGTGTAAATCTGTGAATCCTGATGGAAAGCGACAGCCAAAACATACCAAACGACAGTCACTCAGCTGTTCTTTCAAAACTGAACTGGAATCAACATTTTTAGATAAATGGTGGCACAATCTGTATAAAAATTGGCACCAGAACATTCCATCATTTGACCCCAAAATTCTTGTCTTGCCCTGCACACACATGGGGCTGACCTCCATTCCTGGACTCCTGCTGACTTTAAATGAAACTCTGATCCTCCAAAGACTTGCATAGTGAAGTAAAGAAACCCCAAGTCTGTACCTATTTGCAGGCATTCCTGCCACCGTCACAATGCTTTAAACATACTTCACCACGGCAGCATCCCCTCTCATGTTATTTTAAGTGCTACTGGAAATAAAATGTCACAAGAGAAAGAATTCTCTGCAACACTTCATCTATTCTATTTCTGCTCGCAAATTCTTCCCTGCCCCCCCATTTATGAAATATCCACTAAAGCCATCAAAACTGCACGACAGAAAAGCCCAAATTATAAAACGGACAAGGGGAAAGTAAGATCTCTCAGTTCTTGAAAAGGCTGCTTAGATGCCAGTCTCCAGTGGTGTCTGAGTTCTGGAAATACATTTCACGATATATTGCACCAGATCTGGAGTGAAACAAAATTTGCGATTTTTATGAGAAGGCTATCATATTAGATATGTTTGGAAGTATCGAATAATTTGAAAGAAAGTAAATTTGTATCTATTTGAAGGTTTTTTTTTTTTTGGTTGTTGTTATTTTGGTAGTACATAACTTGAAAAATGAACTTTTATACATAGACAAAAACATCTCATCTTTGTCCCCAGAAAAACAGAATTGCAGAGTACATCTCCAACTGCCTGTACATGGTTGAAAGAGTCACCTCTGAGGCTGATGGATATTGTATTTTCAAGGCCTGTGGCTCTCAAGGGCAGTGATATAACCAAGGAGGTCCAATTAAATTACCTACAAGAGGGACACACTCTTCTCTGTTAACTTTAGGTACCTAGGAATTACCTATGTCACATGGTATGTGTCCCCAGATCAAGGGCTATAGAGCCCTCAGAGGTTGAACTTTGACTTTTCAAACTTCTCTGACTCTAAACTCATAGTTACTGTGATGCAACCATTCAGAATGGATCTGGTGGGCACATCTTTTTTCCTCTACATTTGATACTAATCAAGTCATAAATTTGCTGATATATATTTGGCATATTGTGATTCAAAACTTTATGGTTGCAAGTTTTCAAGCTCTGGATTAAAACAGTCTCTGTTTCTATGGTGATGCCTGGACCAACACTTGAGGTTGGGGTCCAGAGGGTCTCTGTGAGTTTGAGGCCAGCTAGGTCTGCATTGAGATTTCCAAGTGAGGCAGGGCTGCTCTGTGAGACTGTGTCTCAAAAAGTTAAAAGGGCTCATTGTCCCCTGAAGTGAACTTCGTACAATTAGTGTCACTTCTACAGTGTAGGTTCAGGAGTAGATATGAAAACAGGTATATCTGAAAAGAATTCACTCTATGGAATACAATATGATAAACCAGACATTGCTATATCGTCATAAGTAAAATATCAATGTGATAAAAGAAATACTACGGACATCTGAAAGTGCATGATTAAATAAATCGTATTAGTAATTTCTGGCCATAAAGGTTACTTTTTCATGATACTTTATATAAACTTAACAGAAATTTTAAAGTATGTGTTTGATGAGATTCATTAATTTTTTTTATGTATATGTGTGAGTGCCCACATATAAATCTGTGTACCATATGCTGCCAATACATGTGTGTATATGAGCATCTGTGTGCTTGTGCCACAGAGAACAAAAGAGGATCGTGAATCCTCAGGTTCTAGAAATAAAAATCAGATCCATAACGCATAACTGCTAAACCATATCTCTAATCTCTCATTGATTTTTAAATAGATACCTGAAGTCTTCAACAATACTTCAGGGTATTGTTGAAATCATACTAAGGTTGTAAAGTTTTGGATAAATGTCACATACACACACACTCACACACACACATATACATACATACATATACACGCATACACACACACACTCACACACATATATACATACACACACCCACACACACATAAACTCACACACACACATATATACATACACACACACACTCACACACACACACATGCTGTTTCTCTAGGTATAAAGATGAGATGTTTTTGTCTATATACAGAAAACAGCATAAAAATTAAATTTTCAAGTTATATACTACCAAAATAGCAAGAAAAATTTCGAACACATAACTTACAAATTACAAATTTGCTTCCCCTCAAATGATTTTCTACTTCCACATCTAATGATATGTTTAAATATATACATACATGCATATATATATATATAATTTGTTGATATACATATTTTGCATTTATTTAAGTGCCATAATTAATATATATGTTATCAGTAGCACGTATAATGTATGTTGATTTATCATTATACATTATTGCTATGTGAACTAAAATGTCTCAGAGAGTATATGCTGCTTTTACATGTGAACTCAGGCCCTGTGAAATAGCAATGCATAGTCTTAAATGCTGAGCCTTCTTTCCAGACCATCACTATGCAAAAGTATCCCAGGCTCGAGTGTACACTAATTTCCATCAATTATATTTTTGCAGTGCTGAAAATTGAATTCAGAGCCTTGCTTTGCATGTACTAGTTAAGCATCCAGTCAGAGAGCTACATTCCTGGCCCTTGCTGTTTACTCTGCGTCTCGCCCTAGAGCTGAGCGGGCCTCGAACTTGTGACCTTCCTGCTTCTCTATCATGTGCTAGACTGCCAGAGTTTTACCATGGTGCCTGATCGACAAAGAATCTCTGGTATTGTTCTCCTTCCTGTTGTATTTTAATTTGACCACTTAGACATCGATACTAGGTTCACACCAGTATCGAACTAATACTACTGAAGAGCGCCTTGTAATTTGCCTCATGGAGGTGGCTATCATGCCATCAATTACATTTTAATTGAAAATATTAGCAACAGAAACAGACTTGATGAAGAGATTCCACTTTAAAAAATAAAAGCAGGGACTACTCTGGGCTAAAAAAATCCCCTTCCCATCGTCAGCTGCATGTGAGGGTTTCTCTGTACCCTTGTCACACTGGCACTGTGGGCCTGGGCTTCAAAGATCAGCCACATTGCCCATCTTAAGCCTACACCTCTAATGGACAGTGATGTGTCAATCAATATGTATTTGTCAAATCAAACTGTCTTGTCCCTCAAGTGGCAGTGGATGTCAGCAGTGCTCACATTCCAGAGTGTTCCTAAGAATGTCCTGCAGAGATGATTCAAATATGAATTCACTGGCCTAGGAGCTTAACATAAAAAGCAATTTTGCCTTAGGCACAAAATTTTATGAGACTACCCAGAGGAAGGCAAACAGCATCTACATACTTTTGGCCGTTGGATGAGGACTGTGACAAATAGGAAATGTGCTACCTCTCATCAGAGGCTCAGGGCACATCGCAGAAGCAGAGGCAGAAGGACAATCAGAGCCAGAGGACTGAGGTATCAGGAGCAAGATAGTGACTTCTAGACATGACAGGGCAGCTGCATCCATGAAACTTAACAATACGGCTTCCTGAACAAGATCCGCACGGTGATAATACCATGTGACGTGCATTAGAGGATGGGGAAAGTCTCACACCCCAACCCCGGGTGAAGAACCACAGGCAACCACTGGTTGCTGAGAGGGCCAGTCAGTTTTCTCCTGGGACAAAGCTCTGACACCAAGCACTCAGCATAAACACATGAACATATATGTGAGCAACAGTAAGTAGACGCGGTAGATTCTACAATACAAGTGTTAAGTATGTATGTGTGTTTGTGTGCATGCATGTACATGCGAGTAATAACAAAGAAGTATTCATGAATTTAAGAGAGAGTGGGGGGAGCAAAGGAGAAATTGGAGGGAGGGGGATGGGAGACATGCTCAGAATGTCATTCAAAATCTTTCCCCATCCAGAGTCAGTGGCGCGTGTATGGTCTTCCTAGTTCACATGGTAAATTCAGGCCAGCCAGGACTATACCCTAGGGTCTGCATCTAGCCAATCCTCCACTGTTAAACTTTTCCTTCCGTTGATGCCAGTCTGATAGCTGACTTCCTCTGCCACATTTCTCAAGAGGTCTCTTCTCCGTCTGCAAGCACTCCTACTGAATAGTTTTTCTTCTTCGAGACCGTAAAGAGGTGACGGACTTGCTCAATGGTTTACAGTCTGTCTTTCCCCACCAAACTTCAATATCTCAAGAGAACAAAGTGTTTTATGGATCATGATGGTGCAGTGGCCTAGAGCCAAGTGTGGGAGACCACAGGTCTCCAGTCATATATGAGGGATCAGTGGGTGGTAGAGGCAAGCAATACCTTGACTAAGGAACACAGAAGAGGGAGTCCTTTGGAGACAAACGAAAAAACAGAGGTGAGGAGCACAAGCCACATCAACGTGGTACTACAAAGGCCCCTGACAGAGAGGGCAGAATAACCGGACGGTTTGCTTGCCTAATGTGAGCGAGTACTTTTTCATCTTGTGTGACCCAGTTTGGATTGGGTTTCCATGTCACTTGCAAATGACCACACTGTCTCGCATTCAGCAGAAAAGATAAAGTCCCAGAAAGCTGGCTAGAATCCAGTGAAGAAGGAACCTTATGGTGATGGAGTTATTCTGAATTAGATGTGGGGTATTTGTTTGCTGTCACTCCAGGAGTTGAGGCAGAGGTGAAAAGGCCTAGTGCCTGGTGTGTTGGACTAAGCAACCTTCTCGGCCTTCTTTGCACTTAGTCTAAGTAAATCGCCACACTTCCTAACAAGGCCTCTGAATAAGAGTTTTGCAAGTATCTCCCTTTCCCTCCTAGAGTTGTTGTATGTCTACTGCTTCACGCCCATGTCTACCCCTATTGAATGACCATATTAATTTATTTTTGTTCTCTATTATGTGACATTTGAAAGCATTAATAGTACTTTTTGTTCTCTTAAGGGGAAACTTCATATAGAAGTCCAACAAATGCATATACAGGAACACTATTTTCCAGTAACTTGAGCATCATGAGTTGGCTGCCAATGTGGTATTAAGTGTCTGCTTAGGTGCTTGTCTGTGAGAAGGGCCACTGCTCTTTGCCTGTTTTATAAACAGGGATGTCTGAGCAGCATGGACACAGACTGATGAACTCTAAAGTTCCACTTCTTTCTCTGTACTAACAGAGTCTGCCAGCGTTGTCTGAAGAGAATGAGAAGTGGCCACGTAGCAAGTCTCCAATGAGAGCCTGGTCAGTTATGGAGGGTGGAAGCCTATTCCTGCTGTCTCGGCGTGTATTTTCTGAAATGCAAACTATATGTGAATTCCCCCAGAGAAAGGGATACAGGTGACTACACTATGCACTTTGCCAGAGGAAAAGGGGGAAGACCAGTCAGCTCAGTCAGGCTGTTCTGGGAGTCTGCTCTTCTACAGGCCTCTATTTTCTTTCCCTAGGACTTAGGTTTTACTACCTTGCCTTTCCTATGGTCTGCCTCGATGTCAGAAACTCTCCTCTGGGTTGAGCCAGAGCAACAGGACAAGTGTCATTGATAAAACATTGTCCAGTGGATCTTTCTAGGCAGACCAATCCCAAATTGCCTTTCCTTCCCATGGTTTGTGTTATTAAAGAGACTTGATGTGCATCACCATGCTGGGTTTGAGGCACAAACTATTCTAAATAACAGCAGAATACCGACAGAGCCCAAACCAGAGAGATACAAAGGGCACTTGCTCAGTCCTCCCTGGCTGTTTTCCCTTTATATTTAATGCAGAGGTTGTAACTGGTCTGTCTTTCCTTTATAATTTGTGTTCTTTTTCCACCACAAACATGGCTACTATCACTTTTCCAAGTCCTGAGAATATATTGCCGGGTGACCTGTTTGGACATTTATGATTCTGGAGCTGAGAAATCCTATGGTTAAGCATTGAGCTGCAGGAAGATTCCCTATGACTGAACAGAACAGAGAAGGAAGATGCAGAGTGCACCCTAGGGCTTAAATATGAACACTTCAATTAAGATGTTCCAGCTGATTAACAAGAGACCACAGAAAGAAAACTATTTCAAATCGCAGGGTGATTGTGCTATATCCACTGTAAATCTGTCCCAACCCAGGAAGTGCTAATGTGAAGGGCCACGGTGACAGTGAGCTCTATGGGCTGTCTTAAATGAATGCATCTTGCAAACATGATACATCCACGGGGTATTTCAGAGGCTCACATATATCAACATACAGAGTGAAGAGCTGTTCCATAGAAAACGATCTATCTCCCTGGACCAAAGTCCCAGGGAGACTCTGGTCGTCAATGGACATTCCAGAGAGTGGATAAACCACTTGGCCAAGTTCAATAGTGTCTTAATCAGCTGAGGCTAAAATATTATTCTGCTCTGAAGTTGAAGGAGAATTGAATACGTGATAGTACCGGGCCCAACAGTTAGAAGATGGTTCTATGGCATTAATTAGCACGGGTGTACAGTGGCTATCCAGAGTCCCTTATCTCTTAAGACTATTTCATTAAGTGCACATCTTCTTAACATGCCTCAGGCCAATGCTGGCCCCCATGTAGTCTGTGGTATCCAGGAGAGTAAGCGCAAGAGCCTTAATCTCCAAGTATTCTGAGGTCCCCTTCATCTCAGAGTGACACTTCCAGGACTATTACCATTCAGACATTTGCATGGCTTTGTGAGGTGTGAAAGCTCATAGGTGTGAAGGCTCATAGAGGTAGTTACAGTCTTAAAGCTCTGGAGGGTTCACTAGGGAACTACTACTGTGCTGGCCTTAGCGTTTCCTGATCCATCTTAACCCTATGAGAGCTCCTGAGGTCTCATGCTGTCTATTCAAAGAATGCTTCCACCATGTTAGTAAAAATAATAAACTTTAATAAAAAGAAATAAAATAGGCTGGGCTCCACAAACCTGCTCGTCATCAAAGCCCTTGGCAGGTGCTAGCATAATAATCAAGAACTCAAGGGTAGTCTGGGCTACAAAGCAAGTTAGAATCCAGCCTGGGCTACTTGACACCCCATTTCAAAAGCCATAAAAATACAAAAAGCCAAAAGAGCAAAGAAACAAAATCTTAACACATACACAAAAGAGAATAAATAAAACAACAGCATCAAACAGTGTCCACCTTCAAAAGCAGCAGAGCCGCTGGTTAGACTTGGTTAGGATGGACTGCAAACCATCAGTTCACGTTCCTACTTTCCTATCCCTCCCACTTGGCATTTAAGGACCCACCTCGAGTCACTGAAAATGCTGTCATTTTCCAAATGTATGGTAAGCAGTCTTCAATCAAGACATTACCCTCTCTGCAGAGCATTAAATCATCTTGGAATATGTGTAGCCATGACTTAAGCGTGTTAAACTACAGACCCATCCCTGCAGATCAGACATGAGGGAGTGTTTACTTGATGGCCTCAAAGTATGTGATTGGTACCATTAAAAGAGAAACGGCATCTATTACAAGTCACTGGCAGCATGGGGACAACCCACTTCATTTCTGTGAGAGCGGATCAGTACCTTAGGAGCTGAAACAGTCTTTACAAGGACATCACAGCGGAAAGGCACTGGTAGTATTGCTCAGCTGGCTGGGCCCACTCTGCCTCTGTCAGACAAGCATTTCTTTCCCTTATCCTAACTCCCAGGTGCTATTCCAGAGCACCTGTCCTGAGGACCTCTCTGCAGGAAGGATTTGAAAAGAACAACAACAACAACAACAACAACAAATTGATTTGGACAATCTATGTGTTCTTGACATGGGCTTAACTGTGGTGGTGGGTGGGGTCACGGGGACAAGGGTCACAGCGAGGTTAAAAGAAAAGCACCCAGGAATTCTCTTTTGTCATTAGCTATTAAAGCTAACTAACTGTGCTGTGGGTGCAGGAGGTACATACCTCTCCCTCAAACACTGAGAGCTACTCAGTAATAACATGTATAAGTTGACCCTAAAATTGTCCCAAGAGGTGACTGCTTTTGTAATGAAAGAAAAAAATCACTTAAAATATGAAGTGTGGGCATTTATCCCAACTAATGCAGAGAAGGGTTCTGTGGTGGAGGAGCTGGCTGGGCTCTCCAAAAACTAGAGAATATACAGCAAGTGATTTAAATAAACAACGTGTGGTACTGACGAGTGGGATGCCGAACACATCCTCCATCAGTCTGCTCCGTGGCACAATCTAGACGGTAAACAAATTTAAACATTCGTTAAGGCAGGCGAGCATATTTGAAGAAAGATTCAAAATCCTCTATCATGCAACAGTATGCTAAACATTCCTTCAAACGAGAAGGCAGACTCTCTTGTACAAAAGTTGGAGATTTCATAGTTTTACCCTTATTGTTTGCCAGCATCTACCTGTTAAGATGGGCTATAACATTGCACTTAAGCTGAGAGACTGTCCATGAGGAGCTAAATATATTTGCCTTTGTTGGTTCATGTAAGACAACAGTGGAGTGGGATCTGCAGGGAAGACTTCAAAACCTGCATGCAAGGTAAGTGTCGGTGTCTTTAAAAAGACACAATGTGCCGTAGACATGATAAAACTTGCCCATGGTCTTAACTCCCTACTGTACTGCTTTTGGCAGATTAGACACTGAAAATATATCTACATACATATACACATAGATATAATATATGTACAAGTTACACACACACACACACACACACACACACACACACACACACGGCATATTACTAATTAAGCCCAAGAGCCAAAGCATTAAAACATTGGGCAGTGACACCACTTCAGACTTTGATGAAAACACCCCACAGCAGTGACATGCAGGACAGGAAAGCCAGTGCTCTCAGATGCAGACTTTGTATAGACCAGACATTGTCTAGAATTTTCTCCATTACACAATGCAATTCCCGCACGCAGTTTTCAGACCTGCACTGTGAGTCCTCTGAAGCTTTCTTTATCATCTAATATTATAAATAATTACGTTCCTAGGCGGCAGTTCAAAGCTCAGTGCAGCACCCCAGGCAGGTCAGGTGACCTTTCTCCAATCCTGCTCTCTCTGGTGCTGAGGACAAAGTGATACGTCTGTCATACGCCATTACCATTAGAACAGAATCTTGTTCTTTTATTACAACTGAACTCCGCCAGATCTCTCAGCAGGAATGCTAAGTGAAATCAATGTCTTGGATTTCCAGGCTGAGCTTGGAGGTCACAGCCACTCTGTCATTTCTCAGTATTATCCTTTCTCTCGAGCGCACACACTCCCTGAGCCTCCAACTGGCACACAGCAGATTGAAAACAGCATGCATCAGAGGACTCATGCTGCACAATTTTACAGGCTTTTGGAGCCCCTCCCTTTGATCCCCCCGTCCGTGTTTTTTTTTTTCCTTTTTTTGCAAATTGCAAATAAGTTTTTCTATGTCCTCCGGAGTTGGGAGTCAGAGACAATGGTGCACCCAGGAGGAGCGTAGGTGATACAACTCGGAACACACACTTCATGTTTGACAGCTGTCAGCAAGAGCATTGTCCACCTGCCGTCCCATGAATTTGATGTGTGACTCCACTGATCTAAAGAGTAAACATCCCCGTAACATAAGCCACCAGTTCCATTTATGCCAAGTAGGTATGCACACAAAGGCCTTGTGTTATTGCGTGATGGTAAGACAGGCATAGAAACTTGCAACAATAACAACAATGCCTACACACACACACACACACACACACACACACACACACAAAGACAAACACATACACACAGAGAAAAGAGAGTATTCCCCAAGATACTAAATGCTGATTGTGTAAAAACATAAATATGCTAATCAATGAATGTCCATGAATAAATTAGCTCTGTGGAGTCCCAACACCCATCATGCTATGTGCAGACATCATTCCTAAGCTACAAGACAGGAAGTGGGTTCTGTTTGTTACTAGTTGTAATTTGGGGAGCTACATTCAAACGATGTCACTTAGTGCCTTGGCTCTTTATTTAAAACTCACTGTAGTTTTCTGATCGACTGAATCATCACAGGCAGAAGGCATGCTAGAGGACTCTGGGCAAGGAACACATTTTTATTAGATTGCTTGATATTGAAAGAGAATGTTATTCTCGGTTAAATCTTGATACATGTTGCTGTAACTGTGGGTGGGAAGAAGGGTACCCATCGGTTCCTTCAGCTTTATATGATAGAGAATTCATGAAGGCTGGCTTCTACAAAGTCATCACACTTCGAAGATAAACCATAGAATATATGTTTACATTATGTAAACCATGGTAGAATTGAAACACAATCTACGTTTCCCGTTTTCTGAAATAAAGAGAGGCATACAGAACTGTAAGATGTGGAAGAATTTTAACACTGCTAAAACAATTGTTCTTTTTTGTGCTGAATTCATGAAGTCTTTTCCACCAAAAAGACCTTCAGTGGCTTTGGCGTTTGCTATTGTTACCTAAGAAAGGACCCTTGTAGCAATCGCCCAGGCAGCCTGCTAATGGATGGACAGATGGATGAATGACCGGAGACTAAGACAAAGATGGAAGTGGCTGTCCGGAATTAAACCTTCTTTTTATTATTTGTGTAAGTAAAATGATTGAGAGTATATGAATGCTAAAAATTTCATCTAGACGTAAGAAGAAAAAAATCCACTAATCAATGTAAAACAGAACTAAACAGTCTGCAATCCTGAAAGGGAATACCTTAATGCAAAACACTGGTATGGCTCATGATGTGAAGGGAAATTAACACATCAAGGGAGCGAAGCAGACTCACCCCTTGCAGAGGCATCTGTATAAAACACACGGGCTCTGAGGCTACTTGCCTTTATTTTGCTTAAAACGTATCTGTAAATATGACACTTTAAAACTGCTAGCGCCAGGAGCCATCACAACACCACTTTAGAATTAGACACGACTTGGTAACTTGTTGTAATTGCTTCTGAGCTCTGGCTTTACATGTGTCCGAAATTATAAACAGAAGCAGGTCCAGCCTTAGACAAGAAGCAGAGGGCACGTGAGGTCCACCAAGCAGCAGAAGCAATTCGAGAGTGGCATATGTCCCTGGCCTGCCGTTCCCCAGTGAGAAAGTGTTTTCCCTAGCCACAGGCCCAGCTCCTGTCAGAATACTCTTAGGAAGAATGTATTCTTCTCTTTAACAGTTTAGAAAAAGCATGAAAACCCTGGGAAGGGAGGAGTTGGGAGTCTGGTCCCAACTGACCCACCAGTCCTTTCCCACAGCCCTTAGCTGGAGCTTTACAGTTACTAAACTGATGCTCTGAACCGCGCCCCCTTTCAACATTTTCTGCCTTCCTTATGTACTTCTTCACATACTGACGGATTTCTTCTCCCCAACTGCCCTAAGACATTTCCACACCTTATCCATGGAATGGAAGATGGAAGTGAATTTCTTGATGATGATGATGATGATGATGATGATGATGATGAGGCAGAGGAGGAGGAGGAGGAAGAGGAAGGGGAGGACAATATGGATGTGTTTGGTGTGAAAATTATTAGCCGTGTCAGTTTTCTGGTCAGGACTATCTAATAGAGTTAAATATTTGCACTTATTTTTCTGAATAACCAAAGTAAGCATCCCTCTCTGGCCAGCCTCTCTCGCATTGCAGAAAGCTTAAGGTTTCACATACGAGCGCATGTGTGAAGTCCGCACACACGAAGGCTTTCGTCCAAGGCTCTCTGCTCTCCCCAATGGGAGGAACCATCTTTAACTCCCCCAGCCTTTACCCATGTTCCTAGGGAAGAGTTCCCCAGCTCTGAAGCCAGAACTGTGTTTAAATAGTCTCCCAATGCTGTTATTATCTCTGTGCCTTTACACGGTAACCTCAGTGGATGTGTGACATATCTAAAATTACAACTCTGCCATTACCACGCTGCATCACAACAGTTATCGATAGGTTTAAAGAGACACTCCATATGTCCCCATTCTCCTCAAGTGTAGTTTCTATTTCAGTTGTTTATCCCTTGGCAAACGTTTGCATTTCTTGCTGGAGCCAATCTCTCCTTCCTAATAACACGGAATGTACTTTATCTGTACACGGCTTCCTGACATCTATTATCGATTACTCTTTGGATTACAAAGGATGGCTATTTGATTGTTTTACAGACATCCATATTTCAGGCTATAAACCCCCTGGTTCAAAGATGCCCATTTCTGATTTTCATTACAACTGTCAATACATTTGTTGAATGAATATGTTGATTATTAGAAATGTCAATTTACACATACAGCGATGGCTCCTTAAAGCCTTACCTCCACGTACCCCCTGAGTTTAGTCAGCCCAGTGGCTGGAATCTATGAGACCTTCAATAAATACTGTGAACCACGGAAGCTCAAGCACAAAGACAGATCAGCTTATTGAAGAGGGTACCTTGCTTTTGGGTGGTGGGCTGTTTGTGCTCTTGTCTGTGTGAATGCTGGTAGGAGACACGGCAGCACCAAGGTTGCCTTGGGGTAGGCCTAGGAGCTTCCCTCCTGGAGAAACCTGCATTGCGGCTAGCTGGGCAGCATAGAACTGCTACAGAAGAAAAGACAGAGAGAGGCTGTCAGTCATAACGCAAACACACCCTTCAGGAGCACCGCAGTCGGATGCACCATGCTTCCTAGAGATTTCCGGTTACACCTGAGATGATAAACGGGAGAAGCTGTCACAAGTCTACAAGTTAGCTTCTCAGGAGAGCAGTGGCTGGCAATGTGTAAACAGGACCTCGGCGACAGTGGGCGCAGGGGCACCAAACACAAGTGATCATCACACTAACTCCTTACCAACGGCTAGAAAGCAAGCATGCGGTATTATCTGGCCAAGGCTCCAATCTGTTCTCCCTTAAATTCTTGACTGTGTAAAGAAACAGCTTCCCACACAGAGTAAGATTCTTATCTGCATTGGTTCAATCTTTGACTTACTGAACTGGGCACCAGGAACATTTTTCATTATTTATTTATTTATTTATTTATCTGTTTATTTAGTCTAAGTATTAACTGTAGGAAAATCAGGAAACATGTTGAGCAAGGAACAAAGGAGAGGACTCTGGGAGGCCAGGTGATCATTCTACCTACATTGATTATTAACTGGGTGCTTGCAAGACAGTTAATCCACTTCAAGATATAAATAGACACATCTCACAAAAAAAACAAAGAAAACAAAAAGCTCTCCAAAACACACACCAATCCTTATTGAATAACAAAGAAAAGCTGCTCCAAGAAACAACTGGCGAATTTAAAGAACATTTAACTTTTATAATGATATCTTAGGATACAGTATCCAACTCAAGAACACGGCTTCACATTCGAACATCAGTCATGGAAGTCTTCAAGTCTTCATGTAGTATTCTTTGAGACACTTGACAGTCTGCATTTAAAGCAATTAACCTTTACAACGTGTGTGTGTGTCTGTGTGTATTGTGTGTGTGTGTTGTGCGTGTGTGTGTGTGTGCTTGTGTGTTATGCATATTTTGATTTCCTATTTCATACTTGTCTGAGATGCGGCGTCTTTTCTGTGCAATCCTGTGCTTCTACAGTGATGGTAGGAAGTGGAAGTCTTTAAAGAGAAGAACTGTGGGACAGTCGTCTGGGAAGAACAATTTCAGAGCAGAAAATTGTTCCAGAAACACAATATATTCACTAAGAGGGATCCCGCTGTAAATGACATGCTGAAAGCCAAGTGCTGTGGTCACATGAAGGTCACATGCATTGCTTGTAGTTACTGATCCTATGATCCAAATGTAAACAAGGTTAGGTTCCTGACTAGGATTACAGTTTATCTACACGTGAAGTGACAGAGGATGCACTGAGAGAGTAGGAAGCTCCCTACTGAAGTCCACTTAGATCACCAGTTCTGCCCACCACCTTCATATTTATATGTGTTGGGGTCATAATAACATGTCTTATTTCAACCATTAGGAATGTAAGATTTTATCCCTAAGTTTTAGCTTATATATAAAGAGTAAAATAATAATTTGCTCTATGGCTGAAGACTTCAGACTTTATGGTTATTTTCTTTTTAAATCAAAATTGACAAATTTCTCCTGGTTGTGATAAAAACTTGCGCATTATTTCCTGGGATTTGAAAAGTAGATTTTATTTCCTTGACATCATTTTGAGCCATTTGTGAGGTTATTTATAATGTAACTGTGTCCTCAGGATACGACTTAGAAAAATTACACACATACCCAAAAGAATACATGGACCCGTAAATTTGAAAAATACACAAATTTTCAATCTAGCCACACAACTGTATTACAATCTGTAATTTTCTGTAGCATTTCTTACTGTGTTCCTGAGAAGAATCACACTGATTGTTATTACTAGAGACATGTGGTAATGATACATGTTCCTGGCCTTAGTATACAATAAAACTGACATTTCACCAATCAATACAGCTGACACAGGGCCGTTAGACACCCTTACACAAATCCCAAATTGTTTAACAAAAAAACCCTCAATGATTTTAAATTTAGTTTTGACCCATAAGAGATTTATCATTATATTTTAAAGCCAGCTATCTATCTATCTATCTATCTATCTATCTATCTATCTATCTATCTGTCAATCTATCTATCTATCTATCTATCTATCTATCTATCTATCTATCTATCCTGGCTAGTTTTGTGTTAACTTGACACAAGCTGGAGTAATCACAGAGAAAGGCGTTTCAGTTGAGAAAACGCCTCCACGAGATCCAGTGGTAAGGCATTTTCTCAATTAGTGATGGTGGTGGTGGTGGGGGTTGTGGGTGGTACCATCTGTGGGCTGGTAGTCTTGGGCTCTATAAGAAAGCCAGCAGAACAAGCCAGGGGAAGCAAGCCAGCAAGAAACATCCCTCCATCAGCTCCTGCTCCTTGAGTTCCAAGTCCTGTCTTCCTTTGGTGATGAACAGCAATGTGGAAGTGTAAGCTGAATAAACCCTTTCCTCCCCAACTTGCTTCTTGGTCATGATGTTTGTGCAGGAATAGAAACCTGCACAAAGACACTATCTATCAATCTATCTATCTATTATGGTTGATATTTAGATGTTTAAATGAATTGATCAATCATGCCCAAGAGGTGATTCAATTATTACTGGTCATAATGGGAATATTTGCAACTTTCAAAGAAAATTACAGGATTTATATTTAAAGTTAAAACAATTAAACCCTCAACATGGTTCAGAGATGTCACATAAGCACACACCCTTCCTTCACTCCAGACAAGCATTCTTTCTTACCATTTTACAAAGGGAATTGGGTTTATCAGGGTTCCATTATTCAAAGACGTACTTTTGAATTCAAATTTTAAAAGTTGCCCAAAGTCAGATGGCTTATAGCTGGGGTAGAGATGCAAATCTCCACAGCCACAGCTCCGGCAGAGGAGATAATGGTCCTTGAAGGAGTTGAAAACGTTCCATAAGGAAGTAGGATCTGCAGGACACTGAAGAGCTAGGGGGAGAGACATATCCATACACACAAGCAAACTTAGGAGCCCACAGGTGCCAGAAAGACAGGAAATACTCAGTGGGCGTATTATAATCAATTTTGTGTTAGTGTTTCCTTAAAAATCATCTCTCGCTGGAAATTGAAGGAGAAGAGAGGTATATAAAGTCAATATTTAATCCTAAATTTCCTTAATGCTCCTTGGAGTTGGACTTCCCCCTCATTATTTTCAAGATAAGCATCATCTGGGTCAGCAGGATTAAAACGCTATAGTCTCATTAAGCCAGGGAGGTGCGAGCAGGCCCCCAGGTTCAGCCCCTTAAGGAAGTTACTCTCGCTCAGTTCATTTCTGATATTTACAAAGAAAGAAGTAGCTGCCTTCACAGAGGTACGATTCCCACCAGAGTCCTCATTGTGCCCCCTGAGGAAGGAGGCAAACATGGGTCATACCTTCTCTGTCTAAGCGTGCAGTTTAAATATCCACAGAAGGGCAGGAACACACTCCCTCTTCTGAAGGGAAACCAGAGGGTGGGTGGTGCAGAGATAGACAGCAGTCAGTAATGTAAGCCAAGGGAACACCCCAGGAATCACACCGCATAGGGGTTCACAGGCTCAGCTCTCCTGTAGATGCTCTTGAAATACATGCAAGAGAGTTCATCCCAGAACATCCAGGCATAGGAACGCCAGGCCAGAAGAACAACCTATGTGAAGATTAACTGGACCCAGGAGTGTCTGTTGTCAGAGGCCAGGAGTGCCAGGTCATTAGAAGTCAGGAGTGCCAGTTTTGATTGTCAGAATCTGACCTGACATCACTAATGAGAGAATTAATAAGAAGAAATAACAGGAGTGTCACAGTGCAGTGGGCACAAAATGGAATTTACTCAAGTCGTCATTTTAAAAGTGTAACATGCAATTGTTTATCAAATGTTTGTATATAATAATAAGTCATGGTGAGACAGCCAAATGGATTCCACTTCCTTTTGTGGAGGGAAGTGAATCAGACAGAGAGGCTATTTCATAATCCTGCACTGTGACAGACAAAACGGACTAGTCCCTCTCACTGAGGACTTCCTCAAAAGGCACACTCTCCTCCCCCTCCTCTTCATCTTTCTTTACCTCTCTCCTCTCCCGCCTCCTCCACCATCTCCTCCTCGTCTTTTTTTCTTCCTCTTCTCCCTCTTCTTTCTTCTCTTCCTACAGTGCTAGTCACTGAATCCAGGTCTGTGCACATCCTAGGCAGGTGCTCTACCACTGAGCTACACGTCCAGCCTCAGACACTTCTCAAAGTGTGAAGAGTGCAAGGCCTCTCACACAGCAGCACGGACAGGGGAACTACATCCTCCAAGTCAGCCAAACATGGCCGCCATTTTGTCCTGCTTACCGAAGTGTGTAGGTGGAGACAGGGCCAGTATTCGGTTGACAGATCACTTATAGGCATTTTATTTTTCTGCTGAGCTCTTGAGATCCAGTACTAGATCAGAGCTTGGTGAAGCGATAAAGACAAATGTTTTCACCTCTACTAAATACCTTGATCTTTTGAGTAAAATGAGAGTTCAACCCTTTTGGACAATCTGTCCCTGCCTCCACCATGGTTATATCCAATATGTATTTATAATCTTTTAATGGGGATATTAACTTCAGACATGTTACACAAATTTTTCAGTGCTCATC
This sequence comes from Rhynchomys soricoides, assembly GCA_019843965.1. NCBI lineage: Eukaryota > Metazoa > Chordata > Mammalia > Rodentia > Muridae > Rhynchomys > Rhynchomys soricoides. The sequence goes on along the minus strand of JADRCH010000203.1, from coordinate 692,039 downwards.
ACAGAGTAGCCTGACAAAGTGACAACCACTTTAAACTCTAAGCTGGATTATCACATTCACTTGAGAGACAGGAAGCCCTTGTCACTGCCCCCTAACAGCTTATTTTCCCCAAATTGCTCCCAACACAGCTTCACCCATTGGCTACCAGCCTGGTGTCTAGTTGCCATCTGGAGTATCTGGATTTGAAACACTAGGCACTGGCAAAAATAACTATCAGGATTTGTTGTTCCAAACCTATTCAGCGATGAGTAAACCCCCTGCAGGCAGGACCCATGTCTCTGTCTCCACCACTACTTGAAAACATCAAACGCAAGCACCATAGACCCAGAAGCAAGAGCTTTGGAAAATGATGCCATTGCCTTTTAATGAGCATAGGTCTCTTGCTTATTCTTAGCCTCCCTGGTATGCATCTAGACAATCTGGATGGAGTAAATGAGACAGAGGGAACCCTGAATTCAGGCATTTCCTAGGACCAAGCATCATAAGGTACTTGATGCTCTGAGGCCATGGATCAGCATGGATCAGGAAACAGAGAGGTTGGGAGCAGGCAGACCTAACAAAGGCAGAGCCACATAAGCCCTGGGCAGCCACTTTTCCTAGGTCTTTCCTTCATTTTCTTTCTCCGTGGCTCTAAGGTCAATATACCGCAAAGGAAACATCTTTTTGTGAGTACAGGATTCCTTAAATGCTATATGCAAAGTACGGTGGCTCCTGAAGGTCATTTGCAAACTGTTAAATGGCCATGGCATGGATGATAAGCCCAAGACTGTGATAAGCACCTGAGAGTTTTGTTAAGTGACTATTTATAAGTACTTTATGCATTTATTTTACTTTTAATTATGTGTGTACATGTGGGGGGGGGGGTAAGCACGTGTGAATGCAGGTTCCACAGAACCCAGAAGGGGACATCAGATGCCCCGGAGATGGACAGAGTTATAGGTAGTGTAGGCTGCTCAACTCTGAAGCTGAGAGTGCAATTCAGGTGCTCTGTACCGGGTAGCTGTCTCCCGGGTAGCTGTCTCCCGGGTAGCTGTCTGCCCCCTTTCACAGATCCATCCTCTTCTCTGAGGGATCTTTATTCATAAGCACCAATATGTGGAAGAATAAAAGAAGTCTGCAAAAAATGAATATAAGTGAATTTTTCATATTTTCATATGTATTCAAATGGGACCAAAGAGGTCGTTTCGATTCTCCCTAAGGGAGCAGGCACAAGGGTAAAGTTGTCATCCTGTTTGCCCCTTGGTGTTTAACAAAATCATCACTCCAGATAAGTAATACTCATTTAAAAAGTGAATAAAAGCAAATATGTACACTTAATTTATGATACTGTTTTCCAAGCCAAATATGTGCGTAAGAATGGGAAACTTTGAGTTGTTAAAAAATATCAGTACACACATTCACACACAGAGACACACACACATGCATGCTCAAGTGCACACACATATGTGCGCTTGCACAAACACACTCATGCACACACATACCCACACGTACACCCTCATACATACACACATAGCTTGTACATATTAATATTTCATGCATTTGCTGTATATTCAGGAGAGAGACTTTTAAATGATAATATTTTCATCTGTTATTATTTGTGATGTATTGTCTACGAATAAATACATCCCTACCCAGTGTACATCAAACCTGAAAAGATCCATCAAGTTAGCTATGTAAGAAGAATATTTCACTTTTCTCTCCTTCCTGTCCTTTTTTAAGTGAAAAGACACGGAATGGCATCGCGGACAGAAACAAAAACCAGAAGCAATTTCAAGCCTCCATAAGTGTTATCTTTACGGCTTAATTTCTGGTTCTTAATGTAACTTAAATGTGGAGTTTAAAGAGAAACTAATGTACTGAAGAAGATCTTTCAAAACATGCCAGCAGGTTTCGATGAGAATAGATGTGCTTTCTGTGTTGTTATTTGTCGTGTTTCCTCAGAAAATTATCAGCTCAGCTTCAACTTAAGCATGGATTTTCCCTGACACTGGCAACATTAACTTATTTATTAAGTACATTATGTGTAAAATGACATTCAGCAAAAGTCCCAGTAGAGAGTCACACACTGAGTGGATAAACACTTATGATTTATGCATCACTATGGACTGGCTAATAAACTGCATTCCACTCTCCCATCCTGACAAACTTAAGAGCACAAGAGATCCCAAATCCCCGCATACTGTGGACCCTCTATCAAACCCCAGCAATTAAGAAATGGAGAACTAGGTCAGTTGTTAAAAACACTCGCTGCTCTTGCAGAGCACCTGAGTTGGTTCCTTGAACCCATGTGAGGAGGCTCACTGTCATCTGTAACTCCAGCTGCAGGGGGCTGGGTCTCTTCTGGTCTATCAGGGCATCCCTCACACATGGCACCCCTCCACATACACACATGCATAATTAAAGAGAAGGTAGATCTTGAGACGAACCCAGTGGGTGCCACGTTGTTGGTAATGGCAATAGGAACTCGCACGTTGGTGGTAGAAATACTAGATGCCCCTTCTTAGTGTGGGAACTACCAGAGCTCCCTGGCAGATAAAGCAGGGTTTGGGCATGACTTGGAAGTCCTAGTGGTTTATGAAAAATACCTGAAAATAAGATTTTTAAAAATAAAACATATATTTAAAAACATAGTAAACAGAGTTATTCTCAATAGTCCAAGGTAGAAATGACCCTACATTTTTTAAAGAGTAAATGGACAAAAACAAACAAACAAACAAAAAAAAACAAAAAACAAAAAAAACTCCAAAAACCAAAAACAATGCAGAGACACAGGGAACGGAATATGACTCAGCAAATAAAAGCTTGTGTGAGCCTTGAGGAGTCCTAGCTTTGCTGAGCCAGTAAGGCAGAGAAGACAGAAGAAAGGCCGTGTGCTGCCACTCATAAAGTGCTTAGGAAGGTCTAGGTTATCAACACAGAGATGGGATGAAGGTTTCCACGGTGAGGGAGGGAGGGATGTGAACACTCTTCTTGGGGGACTGAAGTGACGGTGACACACAGGTCAATGCACATTATACGGACAAAACACAGCAAATGTACTTGTATGTATCTTAAGGCACACACAAAATCAGGAATATGGATGTCCTTGTAGCTCCATGTGAAAATATCCTGTGTTAATGATCACTGCCACTATGGGGTGGGGGTTCTGACAGAAGCAACCTAAGGGAGAATAATTTACAGTGACTCATGGCGTCACAGTGTTTAGAGCAACAGAACACGGGATGACCATGGCAGCGAGGCTACAAGAAGTAGGAAATGAGGGAAGAGACTGGTAGAGGCCTGGGCAAGAGGCGGCTGCCCGTCCCCTGGGGTTGTTTCTGCACACTGTGCCCTCCCTCACCTTCACCACTTCCCAATAATGCTGTCATATTTCTGCCTATCAAGGAGATGAGTTTATTAATCCCCTAGACATCTCTCTAGCCAGTCAAGTTGAGGCTCAAGATTCACACCCCAAGTGTAGGTCTACATGGATCTCTCCCTCTCATCCTAGGATTCTTTCTGTAGAAGATAGGAGGTTCCTGGGCTGATGGCTTCACACCTTACTGACTGGGACTGTCTTGAGATGGCCAGGATCTGACAGCACTACAACCTCATTAGCCCACTACCCTCGGCAAGCAGAAGAGTCGGAGTGTGCCCATCACACACAGCATTGCTGACTATGCTTCACCTCATGCCACAGGGCATGCTAATAGACTGTGGACATTGTGCTATCTGCAGAAGAGTACTATTGCTCCTAGTGCCAGCTGTGAGGTCAGTTCTGCAGTTAGCACTCCTGGGACCACGCTAGAAGGACTGAGAGATTTGGCATCTTGCACTTAGCACAATGCTTCTGGCACCTCTGCATGTTTGCTGAGCCTCACTGGGGCTGACTCATTGATTCCCTTCCTTGACAAATCACAGTATACCACATTTGTTTATCCATTTAGCCACTTGATGGACACTTGGATTTTTATTTCCTATATTTAGGCTGTTATGATTAATCCTGCCATGAACATTCCAGGACCAGTTTTTGTGTGTTTTTATTACTCTGGGTTACCCTCATTTCTAAGATTGGATTTGCTTAGTCATATGAGCATGAGTCATACAGCTCATGTTTACTTTGAAAGTGCCATTTCTTCACATTTGGCTGAACGCTTTTGCATTCCTATTGCAAGGTCTGAAGACTGCAGTAACTCTGTCTGTACTTTCATCCGCATTTAGTAGTCTTTAAAATAATTTTTAAAAATGTTATTTCATGTCCTTTAAGATTTCTATCTCATGTATGTATGTGTGGTACATTTGTGCAGTACTCTCCAGGCCAGAAGAGGGCGTTTAATATCCTGGAACTGGACTTACAAGTACTTGGGAGTTGCCTACAGGTGCTAGGAGCTGACCTAGGGCCATCTGGAGGATCAGTCAGTGCTCTTAACAGTTGAGCCATCTCTTCAGCTCCTTGGCTAGCTTCCTACTCTAGTAAGGTAGACTGCTTGGGATTGCTGCTTGGAAGTGTCATTTTGATTTTCCTGTGTGTCTTTCTGGGCACTTAATGACCACTCCCTTGTATTCTATGGAAAATAGTGTGCTGAGATCTTTTCATTTTTATGAAATGTGGCTGTTATTTTGTTGAGTTAGAAGAGTGCTTTATACATTTGACGTTTGTTTTAAACAGTAGGATTTGTTAGGCAAATGGTCTGAGAGTCTGCTCCATAGGAGGGTGTAGCTATTATTGAAAAACCATAAAGAACATGATAATAAATAACCAGGCTTTCCTTCTAACCCTCGGTATACGATATAATCGGCACCAGAGACACCGGAGTCTCCACGGCCACAGCTCTGACATTCCCATGATGGACAATTCCTAAACTAAATTCTGGTCAGGGAAGAAACGCACTAAGCTGCAATGGCAAATGAACTCAAGGCTTTTTAGGAGACTTTTCCACGTGAAGGAGGGATGTAGGTATTGTGTCAATGGCAGTGCCAGCTGGGGATGCCAGAGCACAGATTTAACATCAGGTCATGCAAGAGGCTGACAAGGAGAGAGCAGCAGACAGGGGCCTGAAGTGTCAGCAGGACAAGACATAGGATGAAAGAGATGCTAGGAAGTCCGGAGTGGGATGACCTTTCTTCCGAACAAAACAGGTGGGATTCTCCCATCAGTATGTCTGCTGTGATTCAAGAAAGGAAATGGATCATCCTGACTCACTCCTAAGAACTATCACTCCTAGAGGGTGTGTCTTGGAAAAGCTGAGATACAGGAGAGATTATAATTGCCTACAGAGCGGCTTTCTATTAAGAAGCTCTTATGAATCTGGATGTGGTGGCACTGAAGAGACCATGGCAAATAGATCGGTGAAGCCATATCCCTAACTTAAGAAAACAATGGCACTCTGCAGACACGAGTATTATGTGCATAAATCGGCCTCATTAAGTGTTAGTAATACATGTCCAACTGTTATTATTCTATTCGGTTTTATGAGCTGAGAGAGTTGGATGGCGTATGGAGGCACCCACGAAGGGTGGACCGGTGTGTGGGTGTGCAAATGGCATCCTGCTATAACCTCAAGATGCCTGTGAAGTCCTCAAGCCATCAGACCTGTCATGAGTAAGAGGCTGCCTCTCTGCTGCTGTCTCGCTGCAGGCGAGGAAGCGTCTAAACGCATGCTTTAGAAGCACTGCCCCTTTAAAGGCTATTCTCTTTATTTTATTACACATCAATAAATCTCAAAACAGCTAGGAGAAAGCTTGTTTTGACTTTTATAATTGAAGCAGGTCCTTAAGGAGCTATATAAACTTTTGCAAGAGTCACACTAGGAAATGCCACCTGATCTGCTCTCTTCCCCTCCCTCCCCGCTGATGCTCTACCCCACAAGCCACCTTCACGTTCTGCACATAACCCATTACAATATGTTCCAACATCTGCCTCCCCGTATGATGCATGACCTATCCAACTGACCCTTTTTATGCCGCTCCAAAATTTCTGTTCGTTACTGATAGAGGACATGGGCTCCTCTTCCATCCCTCAGGTCACAGACCAGTAAATACATCTCCATTTGGCAAGAGAGGAACGCTGCTGGCCAGGGGCTCTTCAGATCTCTATACATCACTGAAGGCACTTCATTTTTAATTAGTTTAATTTTGTGGGTAATGCCGCTGAAATTCCTCTCAAAGTACCAGAACAAAAAAGGAAGGAAGACAGGCAGAAAGGAAGGAAGGAAGGAAGGAAGGAAGGGAGGCAGGAAGACAGGCAGACAGGCAGGCTTACTCACTGAGAGAAAATAATGTGTGGCTCTCAAATATTTATGATTTGCCGTAGGAAAGCTGAGGGTCATCAAACAGACTGTAGAAGCAAATGCTTCTGCTTGGCCATGGTCATAACAATCATCCATTTTGTCCCAGAAGACAGCGGGAAGGCAGAAGACAGCAAATGATCAGACGTAGCATTCAAACTGAATGAAAGGAGTTCATCAGCTCCTCTTTATATTAAACCAAACTGTATGTATTTACACTATTCTATATTACTTATATCATTTCATCTAATATAAGAATACACACTTCTGGAGTGTGGTCTAGCTGCAGGCTGGAGCACACATTCCGGGATAGGAAGTGGAAGAACCATGACCCCCACTCCTGGCAAATGTTGCTAACTTCTGGAATCACTGTAATGATTCCGTGGGTCTGCTATAGGTGATGAAGGCTCCCAATCCTTCAACAGCTCCACAAATGTTAAACAACTTGAGATACCAGAAGTTGAGTTATCCTGACATTTGATTTCCATTATATGACATTATGAACTCATCAAACTGGGAGTAAAACTCCATTGAGAAAAATCTTAAATGGTATATACTGTTTCTGTTTCCTTAATTCTAAATGGTAATTATGTGTATTTGTATGTTTCTCTGTATGGAAGTGTGCACATGAATTCTGGTGCCCATGGAGGCCAGAAGACTTAGGGTTCCCTGCAGCTGGAGTTACATGTAGCTATGAGCTGCTCACATGGGTGATGGAAACCAAAGCTGGGTCCTCTGCAAGAGCAGTGAGCACTCTTAACTGCTAAGCTATCTCTCTAACCCTGTTTCTTTGTCTTTACCTTTCATGTTTTTACTCATTTAAAGGACTTCCAATAATGCTCCTGACCCCAGGCCCTTAGATCCACAATCTGACAAGGAACAAAATGTCTTCAGTGGCATGACCACAGACATAAAGAGTAAGGTTGCCAATGTGAGAAGTAGTAGGTGGCTGAACAGCATTTGGGGGTTGTATCAGCACATGATGGGTGTATCTCCCTCCTCTATTGTTGACCAAGGTGGGGTTCCCTACCTGCATGAGGACCAATGGAACATGGTCAAGGAGACAATCACACACAAAAAGCATCAAATTGCACAGGTAGTCAATACCATCCCATAATCAAGAGTCTCTCCCAGTAGCCAAGGGACTCTCCCAGAAACTATGGATGATAAAGGACAGCTTGAGAGATTCAGAAGATGCTTCAGGGCTGAGGAACTCTTCTGTCCCTGGAAAAGACACACCACCACCTACATCTCCTCAGTTTATGCTTTCTTCCTCTTCTGGCATGAACACACACACACACACACACACACACACACACACACACAAATGCCTTGTTTAAATTTAATATAACTTTCCTCCTAGGGATTGTCTTCTACATTTTCTTTCTCTTTTGCCTTCCTATAAACTTTTAAGTAAGAAAATTATTGCATATTAATATTAGTGCCGGCTCTTTGCACGCACACCCTGAGCTGCTCTGTACTTCTCGCTGAACGTGGACAGAGCAGGATGAATTGGGTGGGGACTATCCAAACAGCTCGAATTTCCCCAGCAGCATGGCTAAGACCCATCCTCTGAAATTTCTCAACAGATTTAGAAAGAAGGTATTAATCTTGTCTGGCTGAGGAGGACAGTGAGGCACAGAGAACACGCAAGTGTGCTGTCCAGAGCCTGGTAAGTGGGTGACAGTGTAAAGGATAAGTCCATTTTCATTTGTTACAAGCCTCTGAGTTGTTCGCTGTGCCTTTGCAGCCACAGTCGCAGTCACCTGAACACAGTGGCGGGCTCTATGTGCTTTGAGACAAGATGGTGGAGCAGGAAAGGCAAACCAAGATGGATGCAGAGGAGGCTGCACTGATAACACCCTTAGTATTGAGGACACGGGATGGGAAAGACGGAAACTTTCATGCCCAAGAGAAACTTTCCCAGCATCCTTCATTGGCCATTTTCCTCCTGGCTTCTGCCAGGAAAAAAAAAAAAAAAAAAAGTCTTAGTTTGTTTTTCTTCTTCACTTTCTAATTTAAAAATGAATGTTTCAAATATTCTCTAATGAAATGTAATAGATGTAGGGAAAACTATAAAAGTGTATTATTATCTTTTCTTAATCTCTGAAATGCTTTAGAAAGTGCCAATCTTGCCGATTCTTTAGCTCACAGATCACAGAACAAGGAAGTCATTAATAAAAGGATCACGAGAAATACGTAACGCTGGAACTGTGTAAATACCTCATGGTAGAAGAACATCAGGAGGATATACAACAGGGAGTGATGAGTGGGTCGGCAGACTGGGAATGCCCCTGAGGCTCTGTTGTGGGTAGAGTAGCAGAATGAGCTGATAGAATTGTAAGCAATGGAGGAACACACTGTAGAAGCAAAGGCTTGTCAAGTTCACAGTGTGTGTGAGCCTGGGCTGAGGGGATGAGGAGGTAGGCACAGGAAAGTCTACAGTTATAGCAGATTGAGAGAGGAGAGGATGTGACAATGCTCTTGTTCTACCAGACCAGCTTGGAGGAGAACTGATAGGGAGGTTTTGCCTCACCTCCAACCCACTCTTAACTGGTCTGACACATCATGGATCCCTGGTTGAAAACTGATCCCACACCAGTTGTTCGATAAATCTGTGCATATAATTTTCAGCGCTGTCTCATCTTTAGTTAAAGACCTGGGGACTCCATGTATAACTCTCAATAATAATTTAATCATACGAATCAAGGGTCCTTGTTTCCACCCATGCTCACAAATGCTAACTTTCCTATAACTTAGGGAAATTTTTGTAGCAAAAAAGAGCCATCTGCATAATTCAGAACACAAGTAACTTAAGCTAATTAGGACAAACATGATTACAACAGAACCCTATGTCCTTTGTCTTCCAATTTTCATTATCTTTTCAGATCCTGGCACAGCACATGGCAGGGTTCTCATTACACCACACTCTACCCTCCTACCTTACGTTGGCTACCTCCTTCAGCACACAGGTATTGGGTATTCACTCTATGTCAAGTACCATCCTTGACCCTTGGAACACATCAGAGAACAGCAGCCTGTGCCATCATCAGAAGACTTTTAGTTTTAATCTTCAGGAGGACTTGCCAGAGTCTAACCTGACATTATCTGTATTGAGCACTACCTAGTGTTTCTCTATCTGAAAACTTATTACTGATGACCGCAGTGATTGGGATTCCTATGTATCTGTAAGTTGTAGCATTTGTTAATGTGTGCTGCTTTTGAAAGCACGTGTTGTTTTTAAGACTATAAAATTCAAGGGCAGTAGCTGTAGCTCAGTGGTAGAGCATGCCTCATGGGCATGCACAAAAGTGTACAACTGGGAGACGCAGGTGGCAACATGGAACTCGAAACTCGAAAACACCATGTGCTAAGTGACGTAAGCCAGGCACAAAAGAACAAAATGTTGGTCTGATTCACTTACAGAGAGAACTTAAGAAGACAGTGGAGCATAGGCTGGAGGATGGGCATAGCTGTCTGTCAGTCTGTCCATCTGTCTGTCTGTCTGTCATCTGTCTGTCTGTCATCTAGCTATATTGATCTACTCCACTGGAAAAAATATTAAATCAAGACAAGAAGGAGGAGCCTGATTCTAAATCACCCTTGTCTCAGATGCCTTTTCCAGTTATGAACTTGCTTTGAAACACGGGGTTGGAAGTCCATCCACTGTTATGTGAACTCTTCCCTGAATTTGCAAGAAGCGAAGCAGTTGCCAGTCTGCAGAGGGGAGCTCTGTCTTCATGTTCCTCTCCCAGTCCAAAGCTGGCTTCATGTTCCTATTCTGATGACTGTTTATGAGCTCCGTCTTGCTACAACTGTCACTCTTTACATTAAGGAAAGATAGATGAGACACACCAACCCCAACCTAAATGACCTTTGGATGTGACAAGAGTTTTAGGTCAGCCTTGCTAAATGGAGGCCTTGGTGTATGGAGACATGCCTTGGGGTGAAATTTACAGTGAATTTATTATCTCCCAATGCCCTTTGGACTGCTTCCCACCATCAAACACCATGGCAGCACTCGGAACAGGAAGAAATACATTAACTGGAATCCGATCGTTTTAAAAGGTTACAGCTGCCTAAATATAATTTAATTTCATACTTACCCTTTGAGGGTTTGGTGTATATTTTCATTTTATGACTGCAAATGATAAAGCTTTTAAGATTCCAGGCCATAAAAAGAGGGGGAAAGGGATTTTCGGGTTAGAAGTCTATTCAGTTCATCCTCAATGAGTGAAGTGACAAATTAGCTTTTTTTTTTTTAAATCCAATATTTCTCCTTTTGATTGGAAGTCTCTCCTCTGACCCTATTCATGGCCCCTTGGCTGCCACCAGCCCCATGCACCAACCCCAGCTCTCAGCCAATGTGGAAGGAGAAAGAGACCAGGCATGAAGACAAACGTAACCAGATTTGCAAATGTGTTTCTTTAGTAGCATTTTCTCTGGGATCACAGAGCATATTTCCCCACGGAGGTGTCCGTGTCTCTCAGCCTTCCATGAGTCCTGCACTTCCCAGCAGGTAACATTCCTACAACCATCACTAAAGAGTCACAACAGCCTCTGTAACACCATGCAATAGTTTCATCACTTTTTAGTCAGTAAAACCATCGCTAGGATTTTATCGACAGACAATAAGAAAAAGTGTTGCTGACGTCATAGAAGGAAAATCAGAAACAATTAGACATGGCCACCATGTAGATTGTCTAGCCATCAATAGAAGACATGGGTCTAACTGAACTATTCTTAATCTTCACTGCTCCTTCCCCTCAATAGTTTGCTGGGGAATGAATAGCCATTTAAATACCAGCCTAAGAGAGTTGAGGACAACAATTTTTTGATTGACTCATAGTAATGAGAAAGGCCGCAGAATGAAACTTCTAATGCACAGAGGTCATGAAATGTAGGAAAGCTGAGTGTGTGTGCGAGACTGAGAATGCACAAGCCCTCTTCCCGCCTTACACTGAACTATTGACAAACAGGTCTGCAAGGCACCGGGGCCACGTCCTGTAATGTCCCAACCCTATAACAGTAGATCAGGAACACACACTCAAGGCATGGAAGGGTTATCATCATAACTAAATATATTGTACTATTGCAAGCAGTGACACTAATATATTTTCAATAGCAAAATTTAATAAAACAATTGACGTTTACCACACTAACTTTTTTGTCATTTTAAAGCTGTATCATAATCTTGCCAGTGACCAGTATTAGTATTACCTAGTCTCATTTAAAGATTCAAAAAACTGGCCCAAACTGCCAATCTAGTACCCACTACCACTCAAATGTACTGGAAAAAATTACAATCAGAAGTTATCCGTTTTTGAGGACCAATGATTTGCCTATATAGAGAAAAATATGAACATAAAAACTATTCAGTGATTTCCAGACATCCAAGTAAACACAGCCCCATAGAAGACACACCCATGGCCACACTGAGGTAGAAACACAGTCAGGGAAATATTGGAGAACACCAGAGTAGGGTCCTGCTTCCCACTCATATGTGCACACATCATGATTGAATCAATATGTAAAAGTAATGATAAAGCAAAAGAAAATCAAAACCACAACAACCAACGATACTGTCCCTAGAGTGTAAGAATTCTATCTCTGAGGACATTGCTAAAAGAAGCAAAGATTTCAAAAAAACACACAGAAGAATTACGAAACCAAAGGCAGTTGCAACCCACAAATCTACCAGGGAATGACCAGACTAACCAACAGTGGTATTCTGTGGCATGAAATACTATGCAGCCGTTAAAAGGAGATTAATGTTGACCTGTGGTACAATGTGAGTGAATACAGGAGACGTCAGACAGAGTGATAGGACAAGAAAAGCTAACTATTCCGTGATTTTACCAACACAAGGCACCTAAATAGCTTAATTCATGGAGTAAAAACCCGTGAGATATTCTTACAGGTCAGCCAAGATATAGGCCACACTCAAAACCTTAAAAAAATCAAAAGCAGAAATTAAAGGGGTCATGACAGATAGGCAGCAAGTCTGTCTTGTGATGCTTTTATCTGTCCCTCCTTTACCATCACCTAGCAGGACAGCGTTCCAAGCACACAGTGGCTCTCTCTTCCACAGGGGGAGCTAGCCTGTCCAGAGATTTCGGTGCCTGAAAGTAGAGCACTCATGGAGGGAGACAGAGAAACAGTCAGCCTCTATCCTAATAGGAATGAAGACATGGGCTCTCGCCACATACAACGAAAGTAAAGACTTTATATGAAGAAAAATTTGCCTTCAAAACCCACGTATCAGCCCAGACTCTCTGGTTGGGAGATAGAAATAGCAAGAACAAGGGTTCAAGGTCACCCCTGGATGTATAGTCAGTTCAAGACCAACCCGGGTACATAAACCCTGTCTAAAAAAACCAAAGATAATAATAACAAATAATAATAATCATCTTGCTATATGAAACATGAGGACTCTGAGCTTCCAATGAAGCTGTCTGTTATGAGCTGGGATGAGCACTGTCTCTCAGGTGCTCATTTAACTTACTCCTATAAAACAGAAATTCTTCAACCCAAGAAAATGGCTTGCTAGCCCAAAGAAGCTGCCAGGCCCATTTTAGATCATTTGAAAGTATAAGATCTGGGGATCGTGACTCTAAGAGGCACTAACAGGGGCAAATCTCATATAGCTGAGTACATTGTAGTGCATCTCAGTTTGCTCTCACAACACCCTAATCACATAAGGGATTGTAAGCTTTATCTTATCATGTGTTAATGGCTGAATGGATGTGGAGAAACATGTTCCAATTCTAAAGAAACAAAATAAGAAAACAACCCAAGTACAGTGTGACCGTGAGACTCTCTTGTTCACCACAGTTGATGACAATGCGAAAGCCAAGTCTGGGGATAGTAGGTAGTAGATGGTTTCACCCTGTACCAAAGGCGACCCGCTGTCTACAGTAATTTGAAATCATAGAAACTGAATGGTTACTAGCCCAAAAGTTCGAAATACCCAAAAGTCACTTCGCAGCAATCGTAGGGCTGAGTGTGAGGTCCCAGATGGAGGAGTTGGAGAAGGGACTGAAGGAGCTGAGGGAATTTGCATCACCAGGGAGGCAGCAACAGTGGTAACTGGCCTGACCTCTCGATACTCCTGGAAAATGATCCACCAACCAAAGAATACACATGGAGGGATCCATGGTGCTGGCCACATATGTGGCAGAGGAGGGTCTTGTTAGCCATCGGGGGAGGAGAGGCCCTTGGGCCTGAGGGTATTAGATCCCCCTGTATAGGAGAATGACAAGGAGGGAAGAGGAGAGTGGATGGGTGGGTGGGTGGGAGAATACCCCCATAGTGGCAGGGGGAGGGGGGATAGAGAGGTTCCAAAGGGGAGATCTGGAAAGGGGGAAACATTTGAAATGTAAATAAAGTATGAAATAAAGAAAAGAAAAAAAAAAAAAAAAAAGAAACTGAACATTGCTCCTGAAGAACATTGCTCCTGAAGTATGACCAATGAAATGGAGATGTTGATAAAAGTAAAACAGAGGATCCAATGGTTTGAATGAGAATGGTCCTCAGAGACTCCCATATTTAGATACTTGTTCTCCATTTGATGGAACTGTTTGGGAGAGGATTAAGAGGTGTGGCCTTGCTGAAAGAGGTGTGTTGGTGGGGATATAGTTTATGTGTTGATCAAGATGTGAGCTCTCAGCTGTTCCCACCACTGTACCTTTCCTCTACCTCTCTCTGAAACTATAAACCCAAATTAAACACTAAGTTGTCTTGGTCATGGTATCTTATTCCAGCAACAGAAGAGTAACTAAGACAGGGGTTCTTTCATTTCTGTAGTTTATCTTTTATATGTTATTCGCAAGTTTTCAATTCAGTATTTTTTCTTCTCCTCCTATGTACACATGTGTGTGAATGCATGTGTGTGCATGCATGTGTGCAAGTGTGTGTGTGTGTGTATGTGTGTGTGTGTGTGTGTGTGTGTGTGTGTGTACCCACCTACAGAGACCATAGATGGAGAACAGAGCATTCTACTTTAGTACTCTCTACATGATGCTCTTGAGACACGATTTCTCAGTAGTCCTGAAGCTAGGATGGCAGATAGAAAGTTCCCATAACCCTGAGTCTTCCTGCTCAGCCCCTGCCCAGCACTGGGTTTACAAGTGTGTGCTTGGGCACACCTGTTTTCTGGGGATATGATCTCACAAGAAGCACTTTTTCCCACTGTGTCATTTCTCCAGCCCATGTGTATTATTTCTGATAACTAAAGATTAATTTAAAGCCAAAGAACTGAAAATCAAGTCATATCATCAAAGCCTCTAAAGCCCACATATCGAGCCTTAGAAACCACGTAGTAGAAAATAGTGCCCATAGCTCAAGATGTGGAAACTAATATTCCAGAACTTTCTGAGCATTTATACAACACCATAAATGAAACCATTTCGTGAAGGAAAATACTAAGAAAAATAGCCCCAGATGATCTTCTGGCTGTACGTGAAGTGGGAAGGAAACATCTGTGAGCTTCAAATGAGGTCTTAGGTCCCGTCCCCAAATAGCTCATTACCAATAGCAAATGTTCCTCTAAAACAGTGAAAAGCCAAAACCCTTCTGGTTCCTAGTATTCAAATACAAGACATCGAAATTTGGCATTCTCCAGTAAATTGTTCTAATGGAAGAAGCAGAAGGTAAGCAATGGAGATGTCACCCAGTCTTGCAGGAATGCCTCGTCTTAATAACTAGTGTAGACTTGGGGTGGAATGTTGTTTGTAACTTTGTCTCATATTCAAAAGAAAGCAATTGTAACACCCCAGGCTTTATTCATTTATTAAGTTCTGATAAAGGAGAAATCAAGAGGGATTACTGCCCACATTTTCATTCTGAGGCCTACTCCATGCTCACTGTCACAGCCACTGCCAGCACACTTTGTATCTGTCTGGCTTCTTCCTGCCTGCTCTCTTCATCCAAGATACAGTTTTGAGTAAGTGTGTGTGAGAGGTTAAGGGTATGAAAAATGAACACCTAGGATGCGTCTGCACCTCACCCACTTCAGGATACACCATTGCTTTGTATGACACTATTAAGAAACTTCTACCTGAAACAGCCATGACTGTTCTGAGCTTGATCTCCCCCCTCCCCCAAGGGAAGAATCCAGGAAGTTGAATTTTCAAGTCTTATCAAGACACTTGCCAAACAAATGTACTTGCACATTGTGATGTGATTTTTCTTGGTCTTTCTGTTAGAGTGGCTCATCCACAACTGCAAACCCATATCTGCATGATTATGTAATTTTTTTTTTTTTTTGAGTAACCCCCTTCTGAGAAGCAACAGAATATCAACAAGACACAGGATGTAAACAAACCCACTTTGAACCCTCTGTGTGCAAACAGATAGGGAGACAGCAAGTTTCTTTGCTGTTTGTTTTCTAAACCCCTTGATCTTCTGCAGTTTCTCACAAAAGAATTAACTCTTAGAGCTTGGAAAGAGGGAAGCCATTCAAGGTCACCATTGTAACTGACATGCAAATGCTGGTCCCTGCTTGACTCATCTTTTCTTAATTGAATGGTTCATTCAGGGATTTCTCTCTCCCTGTTTTTAGCCAGAACAATTAAAATATAATACACACACACACACACACACACACACACACACGTACATATTTATTTTTAAGGATATCATAACAAAATTTGAAGGCACTGGGCTTAAATTTCAATTTGAAGAATGTCAGTTTTTCACTGGTTTAGCCTAGTCACTACTTAATTGCCTCCTCTGTAAAACTGGAGACTTGAGATAGATGGAGCGTTAGGTCCACTAAGCAGCAGAATCTTCAACCAAGCTGTATTTACCTATAGACGCTGATACCCAAGACGAAGCGTGGATGATTCTGTGTGTGCTGGTGGTGAGTTATATGGAGAAGAGAGAAACAACTGACCCCCACCAATGATAAGTTTCTGCTCATCCACCCACGTGCATCCATCTCTCACCTCACCTCCATCTCATCATCTCGTTATAGTCTGTCTGTCTGTCTATATATGTATGTATGAATGTATCATCTATCTACTTATCATCTTTGTGTTTATTTATCTATCTATCCAATCATCTATCCATCTGTCCATCCATCTATATATCTAATCATTTATTTAACCCTCTCTCCATCTATCCACACATCCATCCATCCATCCATCCACCCATCATCCATCCATCCATCCACCCACCCATCCATCCACCCATCCATCCATCCATCCATCCATCATCCATCCATCCTCCCATCCATCAATCCACCCACCCATTTATCCATCCATCCATCCATCCATCCAATGACATATCCATTCATCCACCTATCAATCCAATCATCTCTCCATTGATCCATCCATCTATCTTATCATCTATTCACCCAGCCATCCAGCCAATCCATCTATCTACACATTGATTCATCTAATAATCTGTCCACGATCCATCCATCTAATAATCTACCCACTATCTAATCATCTATCAGTATATATAATCATCTACGTATCTTCACTCTACCAATCCATCATCCATCTAGCAAGTCATGTCTGTCTACCATCTGCCTATTATCCGCATGTCAGAAGGGGATGCCCCGTCTTTCTACAATCTCTGTTCTTCTCTTCCCCTTCTAGTTTCCTTCCCGTTGAGCTCTCTGAGGTCTGCGTGGATCTGTGCTTTATCCCTCATGACTTGGAATCCCACAACCCACAGCTCTGAAAAGCCAATATTTGTAGGATGTATAGTTCCATAAACATAATTCACTTCTGCATTAAAATGTGAAATAAAACTGTTCCCTCAAAGAAACTAATAAAAAAAATAAAGTTTATAAAGGTTGAGAAATGACTTGGTTGCAGATAGCATAGAAAGAGGGTACCAGGTAGAATACGTGATAAAGGACATAATTCTACTAACATGTGCAGCATGTGAGAATGTATCAAATGCTAATATCAGAAGACACTTTTATGTTATTTAAAATTTAAATATATTAAAAGGCCACGTGTAACAGTGATTTATTTTAGATTTTATAAGATATTTATTTAAAGCAGTTGGGGACAATACACAGAGCAATTCATTTTCATTACACCCATGGAAATGCAGGACATGGCTGGAGGCTACCATTTCATAGGTATGAATAATGAAAAAAAGTGCACAAAAACAAAATGCGGGAAACACTGCACTCCAAGTAGCCATCCTGATGTTTCTATTTTAGATAAGTAAATGCTTTGCCTCTCGTGGACTATTTTATTCTTCTGTGTGTATGTATGTGTATCTATGTTTGGGTATTTGCACGTGAATGTAATGCCCACAAAAGCAGGAGAAGGGCATTGGACCTCTAAAGGTAGAACCACAGGTGTTTGGAGCCATCAGACATGGGTGCTGGAAAATAAACTTCAGCCTTCTGCAGAGAAGCAAGTATTCATACTCCCTAAGGGTCTCTCTAGCCCTCCTACAGAGTCTCTCAATGCACCTTTATGTTATAGAACACAGGAGAGTATAGTATTCTCTCGTATTTTATTGATGTATATTTATGTAAGAAAAATCTCTTGTGCCCTAATTTTCAACTTACAATTTAAATAACAAACACAACTTTAATAGCAGCTAAGACAGCTCTATTAAGCAGCTAAAAACACCTCCCATTGGATCTTGCCCATACATAGTACCTGTTGGGTAATGTAGTCACGTCTATCGCTCTGAGCATTCTCTATGCCTTAGCTCCTTCCACCCTCAAAAAAAGAAAAGCTATCATTCCTACCCACATCTTATAGACAAGGAGAGTGAAGGACAGAGAAGCCTGATGGGCTGCCCAAAGCTGAGCTCTAGTCATGTGCAACCTAGACTTAAGACAAAAGTGCACAGATGACACACTCAGAGTCTCTACGCATCAGTAAGGAGGCTGCACCTCTTAGAACACGAGCCTAAAGATGGATCCTCAGTATGACAAAGCAGTCATTCTAGCCTTCATGTTTCTTTCCCTCAAATTATCTTATAAAGGGGCCATATGTCTCTGCCTTAATTATTCATAATTGAGGAGGCATCATCCTAGGCTTCTGAGGTATGGTAATGCAGCCTACACATCCCACACACATCCCACATGTGTGCTTGTATGTAGCCACACTAATAATTCATTGTATTCAAACAGTTTTGTGATATAACCAAAACCACCCAGCAGCTGTTGATCTTAGCAGGGTCTGCCCTCCTTTGGACGACCGTTCCCATTTATAGTGATAATTGTGATCTTTATAAACCTTTGCATCCAGGGTGGCATTTGAATTCGCACATATCTTTTGCCTAACTTTAAAGCATGCTGGTGGTACAACCTAAACTACCAGCTTCATTGAATAACACATTTCTAAGATAAACATATTAGTTGCTTCCTCTCCTTACCTGCAGCCAAATTCTGAACATGAAGTTGTTCTGCTTTTCTTGATTAAAATTAAAAAGAAATTCAAGCGTTTAACATTACAGCAAACGAGTGTGTCTCCTAGAATTATGTAACATTGGTTTTAAGCCTAGAAATCCTTGTAGATACAGTTATTAACCCAGGAACACTGGAGAGTCACCTAACATGTATTGATTATCACCAAGACACCGGCACGAGTTGTTCCCCGGACCCTGGCCCTGAGTAACAGCCCTGTTATCATATAATCAGTCATGGTAGGGATTCAACTCTAATTTTGAAATTTGCCACCTGTTTGGTCTTAAAAGCATGTGCTGGTGAAGCACTTGAACTGATGTTTTTGTTAGTGTCTCATACACCATGAAAGCGATATTCTCCTTGTCCAAATGTCAAGCGTCCCCTGGGACCCCTGAGGGTGGTATTAACCCCAGAAGCACAACCTAACAGGATCTTCCTTGAAACTGCTGGGCTCTGACTGGATCCCATATGGGCTGGGAGAAGTCAGAGTGAATGTTGGCTGCACTTTTCCTGGTCTATTTGCATATGTTCTTTAGTATGCAGGATGTCTCTGTATATAATTTATTTGTTGATTTCCCCCCCTCTATTAATACATATGCAAATGCTTGCTCTGCAGCTGTGGTGCTTAATCCTATGTGTGCTTCTGTCTGTCTGCCCTGAAGGCTCAGGGTCAAAGGGAGAAGAAGCAAGATGCCTTCTAACCTGTGAGAAAATTCACTCAAGCAGAGAGAAGATGGGAAGCAAACAGCCTATCCCAGATGCAGCTGAAAAGCGAGGCCCTTGATCATTTCCCAGGTTTGGGAATGGCTGCGGTCTAAATGCTCTTCTCTAGTTAGGGACTCCAATGGGAAAGCTTCACATGAAAATCCCAGCATGGAAACACACCCATTCTTTGTAATGAGATCTCACAGGATCTATCTACATTGCACCAGAACTTTCCATTTGATTAATTTTTTCCTAGATCATTCTGAGGTACTCTTTCTTGGCTGAACACCACAAGCTATGCTCAATGCCTCTCAGCCCTGAGGACTGTGAAACATTGATCACTATCTTACCATCATGGACATCTGGACTTCCGTCAAAGGTCGGTGAGGTTTTGACAAAAGACAAACTTCAGGGTTTTGTTTGATTTTAATTCATATCTACCTTGGTGGAGCTCTGTCAGCCAGGAGACGATGCTGCCTCACCCTTGCCAGCACCAAATCTTGGCTCCTCCAAATTTTAGCTCCTTCATATGGGGGCTCTCCAACTAATGGACTGTGTAGGTTTGGGCATCATGGTTAGGGCATGTTCCTGACACAGCAGGAGCTCCTCATTTAGCTTATGGAAAATGAGAATTTTGATCCTTAACATTCCAAAAAATATTCTTTTGAATTTTTAAAACAGTTGTAGTAAAAATTTTAAAGTTTAATTAATTCAATACAAATTCTTGATTGAGAACTACTTGCTTATTTTGAGCAAAATACGACTGTCCAAAAATTCCAATCTTTGTTTCCTTCTGCTTATCACTATTAATCACTGGTTGGAGTCGGTGCTTTTGGCTTCCTATAGGTAGAACAGGTGGTAACCATCTTTTGGCCAAGACAGACACAGTATTTATAAAGTGAGAAGAAACCGGATAAATATTTCCTTCTAATTTCAAATATTAGAAGCCTAGCTTTAAAAAAATAGAAATAGGACCATACAGTATAACTACTATTAAAAGATTCATGATGCTCATTAACTAAAATGCAAATTAATCAGAATGAATGGGAAAAATAAATGTTAGCTGGAAGTCTGCTGCAGCCGTTGGATTTTATTAATTAGGAACAGACAATTCATTGCTGATTTCATCTAGATACAAATGTCCAAAAATTCTGTTAGTCTTATTTTGTGAAAATACTTAGACTTCATTCTAAATATAGAAATAAAGATAGGTTTATTTTGTATAAAAATAAAACCCACCTTCTTTAAAAAGAACTGACATCAGGAAGAAAAATGTCCAAATCAAACAATCGCACGTGGGAAAAAAAGTATTTAGAAACGGAGAACTTACAAAAAGAAATCAGAGGAGACAAAGAGAAAACGGGTCAAGGCCGTATATGAGAATGCTAATTGGCTAGTTGCTGTTTTGATAAATACATCCATCTATTGTGTAGACACAGTTTACGTCAACGTTGCCTTGGCAAGATGAGCCCTACTGTGTCACATAAAAGCACCTCCAGCATGCATATTCTTACGTGTGTCTGTGCATGTTAGTATACAATATAGGAATGATTAGATGTTGCAGTGTTTCGTCTCTCATTGGTAAATTATAATGACTTCAAAAGAATTAGACAATTGCCCCAAGTACAAGCACACAGAGTTTAAGCAGCAGCCCGTGGTTATGTCAAGGCAAGGGGAGGAACAATCAGGCAAGGCAGAGCTCACTAGAGCTTTCTTACACCCTAAGTGTCTTCAAATAGAGACTAAAATAACCACAAAGTCCCCTGGTGCTTAAATACAATTTGCTTCAGAAATTAATCATAAGTTGCATTATTTTATTGGAAACTATTGTTACCCTCAGCACATGATAGATTCTGAGCACTTGAGATCTGCTAAGCGTTTTTTGAGGTGCAAGGAGGAGATCCTGTCTCGCTGGGGTACACCATTCCCAGGAGACAGAGAAGGAACCAGAGAGAGGACATGTTTGACGGTGACTGGAGGTGATTGGAAAGGGGAGCCACAAGTGGGTGTGTCTGCAGGAATGTTGGGTTATGACTTTACACATTGAGGTTATGTAGGTCCCAGGAAGGGGGGCTACACCATATATTAACAGAAGGTGAGAGTGAGCCTCCCAGGCAAAAGGAGAGCCACGTAGAAGGAAGAGCTACTTCGAAACTCAAAGGCTATGAATCTGCCTTGGCAAGCCAAGGAGCAGAGGAGCCCATCATAGATGGAACAGACCACGGCTGTTTAAAGAAAGGTTACAAATTAATGTTTGCGAATTCCGTAGTGGCAACCATGATGCCAGCCACATACAGTGTTTCTTAAGCATTTCACTAAGAATAGGGTTTTTTTTATTTTGTTTTATAAAGTATTAACATGATATTCCGGAATTAAATTGAAACTGTTTCTCTATTCCTACAAAAGTCAAAATTGTTCATTTGATTATTTTTTTTACATTTCTTATCATTGATAATTTTGAAAACATGGAGATTTATAGAGGAAACTACTTATCAACATTAGGTTTAATATTTTTGTATCACACAGGACAGTAATATAAAAAAATCAGATAATTTATTGAAATTGTAATGCTCAAGTTCATCCCCTCCCCATTTAACATGTGTTTACTGAGTCCATTAATACATATAAAGCACTTGGCAAAGCTCAAATAATGTCAGGTTACTGATATTTGGATTTTGGCTGGTAGAAACCAGTGTTCTGGCTAGTTTATGTTAACTTGACACAAGCTAGAGTCATTAAGATAGTGCCTCCATCTGATCAAGCTAGAGGCAAGCCCATAGGGTATTTTTCTTAATTAGTGATTGATGTGGGAGGGCCCAGCCCATTGTGGGTGGAGCCATCCATGGTCTGATGGCCCTGGGTTGTATAAGAAAGCAGGCTGAGTAAGCCATGGGGAGCAAGTCAGCAAGCAACATGCCTCCAAGGCCTCTGCATCATCCGCTGCTGCCTCCAGGTTTCTTCTCTGCTTGAGTTCCTGCCCTGACTTCCTTCAATGATAAACAGTACTCTGGAAGTGTAAGCCAAATAATCACTTTTCTCCTCAGGTTGCTCTGGTCATGGGGTTTCATCACAGCAATAGTAGCCCTGACTACTATTAGCCACTAGTAGCCACCAGAAAGTATAACTTAGAACATACCTTACAACAGGTTAGGCAACAAGTCTTCCCTGAAAAAGGGCATCTTTTCATATGAAACCTGAAGGTTAAGTCTGAGTTGGCTGGGTGAATGAGATGGTTAATCTACACTGACACTTTGATATGATTTTGTTTACCTAGAAGGTATACCTTTGGGTGTGTCTCTGTGTCAAGGGAAGATTAAAGTAGAGAGGCTGCTACCATAGCATTGTGACAAAATCCCATGGCCAACCAAATGAGGAAAACCAAGGGAGCTGCATGGACTTCTGCAGCATTACCATCTTGTGGTCTGCCAAGATATGAGAAAGCAGCCTCAGGCCACAGCCATGACTGCCACAAGCTCCACTATCATGCTTTCTTTCCCACGGTGAGGGAATGCATCCTGTCCACTGGGAGCCAAAAGAAGCAGCCCTTCCTTTAAATGTATCTTGTCAGGTATTTGGTCACAGCAAAAGAAGCAGCCCTTCCTTTCAATGTATCTTGTCAGGTATTTGGAATCATAATGAAGACAGTTAGCAATGGCATTCCTGGGAGTGGAGAAAGAACTGAACTCATCAGGGAGGTAACTGAGGTCTTAAGCAGGAACAAGACATGGCCATTATTTATTTATTTTTAATCAACAAAATTAACTAAAAGAAAATGCACTGGGCTGGCAAAATCTAGCCTGAAAGAGTATTCTGGGCTGCTGTGGATGAATGATGGGCTAGCCTAGCCTAGTCAGTTATGATGGAAAGAAATGGATGGGGTCTTGACATGGTTAGTGAAGGAGAGGACCATACTGAAGACAGAGACGGAGGCCACAGCTCAGCACAGCACAGAGAAGAAGATGGGGTGAGAGCACCCACGGAGAGCAAAGAGCGAGCAGCCTGGCATGGGGAAGACAACCCTTGGGAAAATCCACGTGGGCCTGAGTCCACAGTCTGCATAAACATCTCTGTCACCTTTCCTCCCCATGGCCAACATGCAGGCAGTCATGTGGCTCGGGCCTCAGGAAAGGTGTAGGAGACATCAGACACAAAGAGATTTGCTCTAAGAAAAAAAAGACATTTTAAGCAATTGGCATAACGTGTTTGGTTTATTGTATTCATAATTGAGATTAAATCATTTGTCTCAAAAGACGAAAGTAATACATAATGATGTTTTTGAAATATTTTAACTGCTCCTAAAAATTACACAACAGGGTCTGTTTTCATAGAAAATACTTGCTTTCTTACACATGGTAATGCTTTCCAGGGCCACAAAATAATAATGAGGTATCAAAAAGGTAGTTTCATATCCAGCGTGCTGTTTTGCTGGTCTTTTAAAGTCACTGTGCTCACCTCTGTTC
Organism: Rhynchomys soricoides; assembly: GCA_019843965.1. Taxonomy (NCBI): domain Eukaryota; kingdom Metazoa; phylum Chordata; class Mammalia; order Rodentia; family Muridae; genus Rhynchomys; species Rhynchomys soricoides. The sequence goes on along the minus strand of JADRCH010000203.1, from coordinate 668,220 downwards.
TTCCTTCAGTCAAGGTCGTGTGTGTGTGTGTGTGTGTGTGTGTATGTGTGTGTGTGTGTGTATGTGTGTGTGT
>JADRCH010000203.1:653805-666305 GCA_019843965.1 Rhynchomys soricoides | reverse complement strand
TCATAGCTGGAGGGATCGAGAGTACGCACAACTATTAGGGTACCTGTCCATTGGGGAGCTTTCTTGAGTTGGATTGGTTTGATGGAGAAGGTTGGGGTGCTTGCTGCAAGGTATACCATCATCACAGCCCAAAGGAAACACGGAAGAGGGTCTCAGCCAAGCATGCCAAGCTGCCTGTGAAGGAACACAGGGCAGGAAGCAAGGGGCAGGAAGCATGAGCAGGAAGCATGAGCAGGAAGCAAGGGGCAGGAAGCAAGGGGCAGGAAGCAAGGGGCAGGAAGCAAGGGGCAGGAAGCAAGGGGCAGGAAGCGTGGGGCAGGAAGTGTGGGGCAGTAAGCATGAGCAGGAAGCATGAGCAGGAAGCATGGGGCAGGAAGCATGGGGCAGGAAGCAAGGGGCAGGAAGCATGGGGCAGGAAGCATGGGGCAGGAAGCAAGGGGCAGGAAGCATGGGGCAGGAAGCATGGGGCAGGAAGCATGGGGCAGGAAGCATGAGCAGGAAGCAAAGGGCAGGAAGCATGGGGCAGGAAGCAAGGGGCAGGAAGCAAAGGGAGGACTCTTGTTACCCAGGTGGCTCTGTTACTTGAGTGGCTGCTGTCAATGGGAGTGTGTCTCAACCACAAAGAAGATGTGACATTTTACTGATAAGACCCACCCATGCCAGCCTACTGGGAAACTCTGATCAATGCCCAAGAGAAACACACACAGCCTCTCCAGCGAGCCACCCTGCATCCCCACAGGGGTTGAGTGTGGTTAAGAAAGAAAAGTGTAAGTGGCTTCTTTATTTTTGATCTCAAGAACTGGGTTTCTGTCCTGTTAGCAGACAGGTAGATGGTAAGATGTGAACTGGACATGTGAACAGATTTCTAGCTGTATGAGTTCTAATCTCTGGAAGGGTCAGGCGGTCTATTGAGAGCATTGAAAGAGATGGTCAGTGGAGCCTAACATATTTCAAAGCAGAGCTTGGGAAGCATTAAAACTGTCTTGTTTCTTACATCCACTAAGACAGAGAGTATTTCAGATGCAGATTTCCCCAACGAACGTAGATGTGTTATAAACGTCAAGACGGTTGTAGATGGTTTCCCTCAAACCTGTCTGTGTAGGCCTACCATGTGGGGAGGAGTCGGCAGGGGACTTTGGAGGTGTTAAGCTGGCTGAAATGAAGTTGAGGGACCCATGGCTCTGCAGTAAAGATGTCAGAAGCCACTGAGCAAAAACTTAGCAGCTGTTAAATGGCAAGTCTTTGGAATTTGTTTGGTGTGATTATCTGCTCCACCCCCATTTCCCCCATAACTGCAAAATTAAATTATGAGCATGTGTTTGTGTAAGAATACTGAACATGCACAGCTCTCTGGGGAGGTGTTCTGATGGCCAGTTTTCTTATGATATTACAGTATAGGTTATCTGAGAGCCTAACTAAAATTATAAACTTTAATGGGTACAAAATAACTTACGTGGAAACCTTTCAAAGGTCATGTAAGGATGTACATTTGTAATTGTTCCAAGAACGAGTTAGAAGGGTGACACATCCAAGAGTAGACTGAGCAACTGGGATAGGGGGATGGCATGTTCATAATAGACAGATCAATGTAGCAAGACCCCATTATCATGAGGTCTTGATCACGATCAATGAGCGAACCTTGTCCTGCCACAGATTAAGGTGTTTACAGAAAGAGCTCAAAGAGATCCTTCATTTCTCAGTAAAGAAACTAATACTGTAGATCATGAGAAAAGCTGAAAATGCATCAGAATGGAAATCAAGCTTAAGGCAGGCCAAATACTCTATCTGCCTCCACAGGAAAAGCATCTGAGAGGCTCACTAAGCAACACTTCTCTCTGGTGGAGACCAACAGTGGGACTCAGTGGGCACTTTCACCTTACGGTCACCCTTCTCTCCAGTGAGTCTGGCAAACAGAAACTCTCAACCTGTATGGTAAGCCTCAAAATCCTATGTTTCTGCATTCAACTCTGTCGCTGGGGATGCTCTTCCATTTTCTTCCAATTCCTCTCTTCTTCACACTCTTTTTGGTTTTTTTATCTTTTCTTCTAGCTTTATTATAAATGACCATTTTTTTTCCTATTTCCTACAAGCATAGATGTCTTAAGTGCCAGGTAACATAAGTCGTTCTTTGAGAAAGTTAGAAAAAAATGATTTACCCATAACGAATATAGACTGCGAGTATATGTGTGCATCCCTGGAGTCTTGCCTATTACAATCCCTTCCCCATATTGTTGCTATTCCCCAGACACCATTCGAAAAGGATGACAAATATTACAGTAATATAATTGTCCTCGTGGCTCCAACACTTCCAAACATGTTCTAGCTCAAAAAGACAGACACCGTGTCATTTTTCATGGAAAAGATAAACTAGGAACAAATGTTACAATCTCTACAGAGTATTCTCTCTCAGTGCTCACACGGTTACCTCCTCCTGCCAGTCTCCGGGTTCGGATACACCTCTGTGCTCATTAGCTCTACCCAGCTCTGGAGGATCTGATGAAAAACTCAATCTAGATTACTGCCAGGTATGGCAAGCCACACTCATGGGTGCAGTTCCACTATATGAAGTGTACCAGCAGTACATCTGGCTTTGCATAGTGTGTTTCCTGTGCTTGTAAACTAGTTCTCCAGAAGGAGATGGACCCAGGTCTTAGCTTATCCCCTGTTGTTATTAGCTGCATAATTCGAAGCCTCACAGTAACGAATGAAGTATTTTATAGGGTGCCAATTCAGAGACGGAGATAAGGAAACCTCCCTCTACTAAAATCATATTGATTCTCTTTTTAACCTCAGAGGCACAATTTCTAAAATCACTTGGACATCTGGTAAGGTTATTGACTTTCCTGGGTGTACTGGAGATACACAGTCTGAAGGGCAAAGAGGCCTCCATTAGGATGTCAAGATAAGCTCAAGCTCAAATGGACACCTGCTGACTTTGGTCTGGTCTTCCTTGCTTGCTCAAATGATCTGCCACTAAGCAAGGAGAACAAATGGGTTCTGAGTACTTTAAGAACACCAGGCATCCTCAATGATTTCAAATAACATCCTGTTTCAGCTGCCTTGGATCATAGCCGTGGTTAGATAGCTCTGACAAGCTGTTTATTTTTGTTGTTGTTGTTGCTGCCGCTGCCACTGGCGATTTCGGGGACCATCCTATGACGAAAATCATGATATCTTCCAATAAAATGGAAACCAAAGCTCACATTGTTAAACCTTACCAGGCAATGACAAAATGGGAGGTACTATTTAGTTCAGAGCACACAACCAAAACTGAAAAATAATCTTTTTTGGGGGGGAGGGGAGTTTGAGGCTCAGAACAAACAAAGGTAAAGACAAAACAAATCTGCCATCAAAGTCTGAGTCCTAGGTGGTAGTTTGCTTTAAGAGGCTAATGGTTGCCTTGGGCGGCTTGTACCTTACCCCTGCCTCCCCTGCATTGTCTCCCGACTTACCTGCAGCTGGAGTGGGCCTAGGCCTGGTGTCGCTGCAGCAGCAGCTGCCATGGTGGTTGGGATCAGCTGAACAGGGTAAGGGTCACCTAAGTAAGAGAATAATAAAGGCGTCAGCACGTTTTATCTCCTCTCCACCTGCAAATTAAACTCCCCCATTCAGTCTTCCCCAAAGCCTGCCTTTGTGTGCCTGGCTGGGGCCTAATGAAAGGCTCCATTGTGTAGGCTTCTATCCATCCTCCTCACAACCCTGGCTGAGAGAAAAATGCGAATAAAAGGAGCAAGCAATTAAGGCTGAAACCTCATCCTTTTTCATGATGTGTTGGGGGTGCATGGTTCAGAGAGCTGGACACACACACACACTCACACACTCACACACACACACCACTGCAGACCTGATCAGAGCACAGCAAGTCCTTGTCAACTTTTTCAGTCTTATCACAGGCAGAACTTAACTAAACTCACTTTCATTTTAAGGAGCCAAAGCTTTAAGCCATTAGCTAAACTTTTTGAATGTTGCCTTATGGCCTGGATTCAAATAACCTCTTTAATAGCTCACAGACGATTTCAGAGTAAAGAAAACATCTCAGGTTTGTCCTTTCTTTCTTTTCTTTTTGACATTCTAGAAAATGTTGACATTTTAATTTTATAGAGACAATTTTAATTTTGTGTTGACAGAAGTATATTTTAAAGGGAACAAACGAACAAATAGGTCTTTCAAAATTGTACTTATAAAAAAATAAGGTCAAAGATTAATCTTGTTTTTCTTATGTTCTATAAAAATGTATACCAGAGGTATACATGGTTCATGTGGTGTATTTTTGATGCAGATCAAGAAATATTTATTTGCTAAATAAGAGCTAAGGCAGATACTCTGCACAGAGGCCAACTGTGCGTTAGTAATGCAATCAATAGTGCGTATTAGTTAACCGCTGGGAATATGATCTAGCAAGAAATCAAAAGTAATGACTATAAGAACAATTTTTCTAATATATTAAACTGACTTTAGTAATTAAACCTGTGAGGCCAGGTGTCTATAAACCCACCACTCAGGAAACTGAGGCAGAAGGACCTGAAATTTATAGCCAGTGGGGGCTATACAAGTGAGACCCTGACTGAAAAAAACAAGCAAAAATTAATCCATGAAAGAAGCTGTTTAAGTGTTCACGAATAAACAATATTAAGGTAATTCAGTTTCAAACACTGGATATCCAGGATAAATAGTGAACAGTGCTCTTGGCGCTGGAAGATGAATTTTAAGAAAGTATAACATAAACTCGGGGTTTTATTAGGAATGTGGGGAAGTCCAAGCTGTAGACTTCCAGACCCATGGTAGCATGTTCTCAGAGTCTCAACAGCTTTGTTTCACCAATTTCTTAATTTTATACCTGGTTGGGTTTTGTTTGGTTGGTTGGTTGGTTTTTGTTATAATCAATATTGTTTACTGGTATGGAGATTTTATGTAGATAATTTTTAGTATTTTTATTTGAAAGAGAATGCTCTAGCTTCATTTCTGTTATTGTGACAGATACCAAGAGGAAAAAGCAACCAGGAGAATCAAGAGCTTATTTGAATTTCAATGCCAGGTGAGTGACTCTCCCTTGCTGAGGGGAAGTCCTGGGAAGAACTTGAGAAGCCAGTCTTATAACATTCATAGACAAGCAGGGAGAACTGAATGTCTGTGAGCATGCTGCCTGTTTACTTGTTCAGCTAAATTTCTTACACAGTCCAGAGCCTTGCCTAGGGAATGGTGCTGCCCATAATGGGCTGAATCCTCTAGAGCAACCAACAGTGGAGATAATCCCCACAGACTTAGTCACAGGCCAAATCTGAAACTGAGACTCTTTCCCCAGGTAATATAGGCTGAGTCAAGTTGACAGTTTAAACTAAGAGCACAGGGTGGCTGAACTACAGAGAAGGTGTAGAAACTGATAAGCATGGGACTGTGGACAGGGTTGGGTGGTAACTTAGTATTCAGGGCTCTATAAGCAAATATTAAAGCATCTAACCTTATCTTATAGAAGAAAGGGAACCCCAAATGTAAAGAAGATAAACAACCAAAATTACTTAACTAACAAGTGAAAGTCACAGGTAGCAGGTGACAGGGGTGGATTGGTAAGAACCCAACCACTTAACTCAACACGTAAGGGGGCAGAACTCATAAGAAAGTTGGCTGGTTTTATGGCAAGGAAGGAACCTGTTCAAGGTGACTTCCAGAGTTTCCACTCAACACTTACAGAAGAGAGGGTTGATTTATTTGGCTTATAACAAAGATAAAGAGTAAGATGGCCTCACTCGGGTAGGAGGCCGAGGGGAATAAATACGTGAGAGAATAAGAAAATGTTTTAGATATTGCATACCAAGCTTTGAGAGAGGTAAGCATGCATCCAAAGGAAGCCATAAGACTTGATAATATCAGTTTGGAGTAAATACAGTTAAAAACAAACCCCAAGTAAACAGGTGCTAGGACTAGAGACTATATTGATATTTATAATCTAAAGGGAACATGAGGACTACTGGTGACTTAAAAAATAAGTGTGTGATCCTGGATTATAATGATTAAAGTGACCTGGGAAGACAGTCTCAGTGAGATACTGTAGGAAAAGCTGGCCTGCAGAGGCAGAGTGGTGGCGATCTTGATAACATTAACTGGTGTTAGGAGAGCTAGCCTAAGAAATGTGTAGCACCATTCATCCCCTGGGTATGGGAAAGGGTGAGCTGAAGAGGAAGCATTCACACATTCACACATTCATTTTCTCTCTGCCCTTGCCTATGGATGTGACTACTTGATTCATGTCTCTGCCATCTTGACTGCCCCCACCCCCAGCCCCGTGTTCGACCTTAACTTGAACTCCTCCCCCAAGCCGTTTGTGTCAGGTGATTCTTCACAGTCACAGCGAATGACAAGAAGGCATTCTGGAAATTTCGACTGACAGTGAAGGAGTGTTCAGGGAAGAAGAGGCCTACAGAAATGGAACCAGGAGTGGATGAGGTAAGCTGGGGTGAGAGCTGGGGTCTCACTGGAGAGAAGCTGGAGAAAACTGACTTGGAGTGAATGTGGTCAGGTGAGGGTGGGACAAAGGTGCTGGAGGCAGCTGTGTGGATCGCTTCTTAAAATATGACTGGAGCCACATCCCATAAGAAAGGTACAGTTGCAGAGTCCGTCCTAATCCCAGTATAGTATGCACTGCTGAGAGAACCACAATGACTCTTAATGACTTATATTTCTGGACCATGTGAGCCCCCTCCCCTGAGGTACAGGATTATTCTCAAATGCACAGATTAGGACAAACTTGGTAAGAGTTCACACGTCAGATGAAGGGACAAAGCTACCCCACCCTTGGCCAGACAGTGCGCACTTTCTACCAAAGGATGCTGTGTGGTGGTGGTAGATTTCCCATGTCAAAGAGCCAGAGTTTCAGGCACCAGCATGGCGGGATCAAGATGAAGGATGGGTGTCTAATGACACCTAGTTTTGAGGAAATTAGTTAAATCAGCACGAGTATGGCTTCTAAATCAGAATTAAAATTTTAATGGGATTTCCAGGTGATCTGCAAGCATCTTCTCGTTGGCAAGTGCTGGAAGAGACAACTCGGAAGTTGCTGCAGGCAGAAGTGTGACCAGGGGGGCTTCGTGTTTTAAAAGACAAATATGTGCAAACTTTATAGCAGGCTGCTCTGCTAATGAGGAGCATCCTGTAAAGACAGGACAAGTACATGACAAGGGGAGGGGCAGGTGATGTCATACGTTTGGGGTTTACTGCCCTTGGTATTATTAAATGCTTAGTCTATATGACACTGGTTGAATGGAGGGAAGTTGAAACATTTAAAGTTGAAATCACATTTGTACAAACTAGCTAAAATGGTAAATATTGTAATTGTATGGTTATTAGAATCGATCATGTAAATGCTTACAACATTGCAATTCATTTGTATTCCTCATTTAATGAACACAATCTTAAAATTAACTAAAGCGCTCATGTACAGGCTCTGGTGCTCTTCATGGGGATAATTCATTTATATAATTTACTTTCCCTGTTGTAAATTAATCAATTAATAAGCACTTGCAGCATCCACCATGTGATTAGGAAACTGCTGGGTGCTGTGTGAGACATACACAATAAAATTAAAGAAATCTGGGCCCCTAATCACCGTACATTCGTTCTGAGCATGTTTGAGTTGCTCAGACCATTGCTGAGTCAAAGGCTGGTAGCTTTAGGCTTTAAACCAGAGTCAAAGGGGAAGCGGGGAGTCACTGTGACTCCAAGGGCTGTCAGGTAGTGGGGAGGACAGAGTGAGCAGGCATTATGACCTGTATCAGAATGTGAGTGTGATGGCTGGACAGAGAAAAGGAACCCAGCCTAAATGATGAGCAGTGGAAGAAGGCAGAGAGGAGAGACCTTTTCCACACTCCCTCATGAAAGAGATTTGGATACTGGACATGGAAAGGCAATAGATGGGAACTGAGTGTCCAGCCAGGGTGGTGGGTGGTTCTTGACTGTGAGGCTGAGGCAGAGACTATCAGTTCTAGGCCATCCTGGGCTACATAGTGAATCTCAGTCCAGCCTGAGCTACATAGCAAGATCCTCTCTCAAAAACAAAACAAACAAACAAAAAAAACATATAAATGTGGATTTAGCAATGCCCCTAAAGAGATTAAGTAACAGGGAATAGCTTGATGACCTAGACGTATTTCAGAAACACAAGGTCATGGGTATGTTTGGATGCCAGCGAACACCTGCAAAGGTGGCTTGGTTTTACACACCACTAACATCTAAATAGTAATAGGCTACGTGTACATTAATGGTCACAGGTTAAAATCTAGACTATTCTGTAATGTTTTCTACAATGTACATATCAGATTATCATTTCATTCTTTACATGCATGACAACATTCATGTACTTTTGTGTTTGTATATAAGCAAGTGCACTTGTCATGCATATATGATACATATGTAAATGATATACATGAAACGGTCATAAGACAGAAGTAATTGTACACATGTGCTATTGGTTGAATTAACTGTCTAGCCCCTGTTGATATACTGAAGTCCAAATCCATGGTACCTCAGTATAGCTATACATGGAGTTAAAAGAAATGATTAAGTAAAACGCATTCACTGATAGACTCTAATCTAAGAGAGGTCCACTGTTCAAAATTAATTAGGTAGTGTGTGTGTCTGTTTGTTTCATATTATACAAGCTGCAATCAGCGGACAACTTCGGTGAGTCAGTTCTTGTCTCCCACTTGTGAAAGAAGGCTGGGTCTTGCTGCGTCTGGCCCCTGTACTTTGTATCTAGGCTACCTGGCCCATAAGCTTCTGGCTGATTCTCGGGTCTTTCTTCTCACCTTCAAAGTGCCATGATTACAGATGAGAGTCAGTGTATGCAGCATGGGTCCCAGGGACCAAACTTATGCCATTGTGCTTGTGCAGAAAGAGGTTTTGCACTCTGGGCCATCTTCCTGGCGACAACAGAAGTCCTTATAGGAAGATGTTTTAGGATACAGACGTACCTCTGAGGTGAGCAGGGGGAAGTATCATGTAGGCTGAAGAAAGAGGCTCCGAAAGAACTGTTTCATCTCTAAGATCTCCTAGCTTCTGTGCTTGTGAGAAACATTCCTGTTGCCTAAGCCACCTAGTCTGTGACATTTCATTCTAGAATGCAACAGTTTAAGGATGCCATTTGGTAATCTGTTTGGAATTTAAGGGCATGGAGAACAACTAATTTTAGCAGCAGAAATGAGTCAAGTATTAACAATTATTGTGTCTCTTCAGCCACATACAGTCCATATATATATATGGATATATATATATATATATTTATATAAAGGATATATATATCTCCTTTAGCAAGAGTTCAGTACATTTCAAAAGCATCTCTCCAAGGAGCCACATGATAGCAGCCATCTCCACCCACCCAATGTGAAATTCAATACATTACACCATTGCTACCTCAACATTATTGTTTTTAAGGCCCCAAATATTTAGAGCTGAGTATGTTGAAATCTGCAACCACATTCTGAAATAAATAGAAACATAGTCGCTGAGAAATCTTCTAATTGTAGTAATTTAATTCTTAGTTAAGGAAACTCAAAATATATTCTACAAATACGCCATGCTCTTAAGTAGACATGGGATCTAAGAGAATTCATAAACAGCAAATCAAAAACCAGAAGCTGCCAGAGAGGAATGACTTTGTAGAATCCCTTGCCACTCATTCATGCCATCCCGCAATTACGTGGTCCAAGAAAATATTACAACAGGCTTAGTTTGTAAATACCACATGAGGAACTTAGTGAACAGCAGACAATGGAAAACTCTGACTTTTAAAGCCCAATCATTTGTGTTATTCAAATTGACTTTCAACTCCTTAAAAGTAATTTCTTTTATTTCTACCTCAGTGTTTTAACCATTTGAACAGTTTTTCCCTCACCCTTTCCAAAATTAATTTTCTTATTTGAAGTTCAGGCCTGGAAAATTCTAGTTCAAAATAACAATTTTTATGAGGTTGAAAAATGCACCAAGGCCCTAGCATCCTCTGCTGTGGGTCTCAACCCCACATGGGGCCAGGTAACAGACTGTGGGCATAGAGCAACAGGCAAGGGTGAAAGGTTTCTGAAGACACCATGCCCAGGGTGCTAGTCAAGGATTCATAATACAGCCAAGATTACCATGTGTATGGGAACAGAGATGCTAGTCTGGCCTTAACCCCTTCAGAAGGTTTCCTGATACTGTTGAGACAAACAATGAGACTTCACATATCATTCATCTCTAGTTGTGTTATGATATATTGCTACGGTATATAAAAGACAAGGAAATATTTTTTCAAACAGGGTTATTTAGTTGAGGAGTTTGAGAAGTAGGTGTGGCCTTTGCCGGGGTTAGGCAAACACTTTCTAACACTTTTTTTCAACAGGTAGCTGCTGACCTGATGCGGAGGCTACTGAAACCTAGTCTTCACCGAAGTGAGGTGGTAAATACTTCATCAGCCTGGAGTATTTATTATGTCTTTGTTTTGCTTCCTTGACGACAACAGATTTCTTTCTCTAGGTGCCAGGAAATATGAAAGTCACTACTCCCTTCCCCCCCCCCCCCAAACATGCAGGTACACAAACCTGTATGCATGCACATGTTCATGCATGCACACATGTGCGCATGCACGAATGCACACATACACAGGTCCTGTCCTGATGGCATTTGCTATGTAATCAGGAGAGAATCACGAAAACACATGAAACTGGCCTCAGGATGCTCTGGGCAAAGCAGAAGAGTATTGAAGTTTCTAGAAATGTTTAGGAAAGAACTTAGCCTGCGATGAAACTACGACAAAATGAAGACTGTTGATTTGAATGTTTCCAGCAATGAGCTACTTTCACTTCAGGACGCTTCCGGAATCTACCTTCTATGTCTCTGTCTGCCAGAGTACACACAAACCTCCATCACTTCCTGGAGGCGATTATCTCTCTTCTCAGACGTACACTCCACACCCTGTTCTTACTGCTATAATTTCCAGAGGGAAAGCTCCGCAGGAGCCTAAGACAAAACAAGTTTCTCAAGGACAGTGTAGAAGAGAGGCCAAGAATGAAGGTGTTGCTTTGACCCATCTCAGAGGCTGTTGAAAGGGATGACAACCAGCACCGTCTGCTTGTGATCCCCCGCTGCTCACTAGCAATGCTCACAGGACTCACACGCCTCAGCCCCAGCATACACAGGCACACCCTTCTAATGTACCCAGTACAGAACAGGCACAGTGAGCTATGTGCCCGAAGGGTGGGCAGAACCGAAGCTCACAGAGCCTTGCACTTTGCTCTGATGGCGATGGTAAATGGGTGGCTGATGCTAAGCAGGGTAGTGACACATCCTGATTTGTGTTCCAGATAGATCAATTTTGTGTCTAGAGAGAGATCGATTGGAAAAAGGGAAAGGCAAGACAAAGAGACATGTTAAACCCATGGCAGTAAATCCAGTGGGAGATGCTAATGGCCTGAACTAATCGGGATGGAACAGAAGAGAGACAGCACCTGCAGAGAGCAGAGGCCCCAATTAGTTGGCAGAAAAGAGGCATAGGAAACAGAGGGGAAACCCACAGGTCAGCCTTCCGGTTCACTCTGGTGTGTGGCTGTGGAAGGAAATCTCACCTTCCTCCAAATCCTTATTCCCCCACCTGTTTTAAGTGTGGGCAGCTAATATTTATAGAGTTTTAGAACTTTGTGAGATTTAGAACATTTTACATATGCTAGCATATGTGTGTGTGGTTGGTATGTGTGTGTGTACACATGTACACACACGTGTTTATACTGAGCCTTCATCGGTTCTCCTGGAGCTGGAGTTACAGGCGTTGGTGCTGGGAATTGAACTCACAAACTCTGAAGGAGCAACCGGAGCCTGTAACTGCTGAGCTTTCTCTCCAGCCCTGTAACTGTGGTGTTGAGAGGCAGGGCATTTGGAGAAGGGCGACTGGAGTTAGAAGCTTCGTGATTGAATACCCGGGGATTTAGAAGAAAAACAGAAACCCTGTCCGTTGTGACCCGATGTCATGTCACATGCCACATTACATCAGCCGGTAAGAGGGCAATCCTCAGATGCGTTTTTTCAGCCTCAGAACTCTGAACCGTGAGTCAAAACAAACCTCTGTTCTTTGTGGCTCCTCTACTCTGTGATGTTGCAGTTCTAGTAACTGAGGGGTAACTAATAATGGTGGTGCTAATTACCAGAAGGAGGGCTTTACATAAACTGGGAGTCCCTGGGGAAGAGATCATGCTTTTCTTATTAAATGTTGCGTTTTAGCTCCTAACACACAGCATATAGCCAATAAATACATTTTAAAACATATATATTATTAATTAATAATTATTGAGTGCAATAACAAGAGCCAATGGAAATTTAGTAGAGATGTATCAGTTTGGTAAGTGAGTCGGTTCTGGGAAACAAGTTGAGAGACTCTTGTAGTTTTACTGAGGGGTGTATGGGTGCATGGATGGATACCTGGATGGATGCATGGATGGATACCTGGATGGATGCATGGATGGATGCATGGATGGATACCTGGA
>JADRCH010000203.1:607637-631685 GCA_019843965.1 Rhynchomys soricoides | reverse complement strand
GTGTGTGTGTATGCATGTGTATGCGTGTGTATGCGTGTGTATGCGTGTGTATGCGGGTACCAAGGGAGGCACTTTGAATGACTTTCTTTACTTTTTTTCCACAGAGGATATTTTTCAGCCTTTCCATGCATGTATTTTAGATATTACTTATCTGAAAATTGACCAGAAAAATGGAGCTGGAATAGAGCATCATGGGTATTTAAAACAGAAATTACCACCCTGAGTTAAATGCTTGGCAGACCCTCCCCAATGCTCTCAAGCTGGTAGTCATTGCTGCTTCTTTTGTTAGGAAATAGGAAATAAATTCCCTAATACTGAACTAAAGAATGATCTGAAATAGAATGTAAAAATTTCACTCTAATTTTATAATTTTCAATAAAAGCATCTATTACTAACCTTTAGTTCATAACTGAATCCACTCCCATCGCTGTGTCCCATATCATTTCTTAGGGATCCTTCTTAATTCACTAGTACAAATTCTATGTCATGAGTGTTCAATTATTAATTCTTCCAACGTCACCTGATTATGTTGGTCGTACTTCTGAATAGGCTTGCTTTCTCTTCTAGCCAACAGGACTTTATTCTGTCTTCAAATCTGTGAATCTGTGATGGAGGTGGTGGGGCTTTACCTGGCTCAGTTGCTAAGCAAATCCAGACATGGACAGGTGAATGATATTTAATGAAAGAACCAAAAATACACAATGGGGAAAAGATCTTTTTGATAAATGGAGCTGGAAAACTAGATACAGGCTTGGAAAGAAAGAAGGAAGGAAGGAAAGAGAGAGGGGGGGAAGGAAAGAAAGAGAAAGAAAGAAAGAAAGAAAGAAAGAAAGAAAGAAAGAAAGAAAGAAAGAAAAAGAAAGTGGACTTCTACCTTACACCACATACAAAACCAACCCCACATGGATTAAATAACTAAGCAGAAGACCTGTAACCGCTGGCTAGCATATGGGGAAAGTTGGCGGGCAGTGACGCTGTGATGATTTCGTTCACATCGAAGCTCATGCCAGGCATGTGAAAGTGGCAGGAGGAATCGACCAGATGAAGAGGCATCTACAGAGCAAACAGCCAAAACCGTAGAGAATGGCCTATGGATGGTAAAGAAACACCCGGTTTGTACCGGGAATACACAAGGGCGTCACAACACTCAAGAGCAGGAGCAAAGTGAGGTATCAAAACAACTTGAAATTAAGTCGAGGTTTAAACAGCAGCAGCAGCAGCAGCAGCAACAACAACAACAACAACAACAACAACAAAACCCAACTCAGATCAGTTTGTTTTCTCCAAGGAAGACTAAAAATGCCTGCATGGTATTCACACTTAATTATCAGGAAATACAACTAAAAAACACAATGAGGTGGGACTTCAGGTATGTTAGGTGTTACCCCGGTAAGAGATGGCAGATATAGGCAGGGCTTAATTAGCACAGTCTCTCCGGAGGGAGGGAGGACATAGGGTGGAGAGACCTAGAAATGATCAAAGCTCGGCCTTAGTTCCAAATGAAGTCATCGCCTTGCAGAGAGTTGGGGCTTTTCTTCTTTCTTTCCTGTCCCCTCCATGGTCACTGCAGTATCATTTACAGTGACAGAGATGTGCTTAAAAAGTCTCTAGGCATATGTATGTCACTACATCATTCTGAATACTTTAAGTACAGGTGAAAAGGAAAAATAAATGAGTGTTTACCCATACCCTATCCTCAAGGAAAATTACTCATGTTTTGGCCTCAAGAGCAGCATTTTCCCCAAAGCCCAGCTTTTAGTATCTCTGCCTTTAGAAAATACATTCTGTTTGTTAATTCACTGACATCCCATATGGCACTGAGCTCTGTACTAGTTCCCCGAGACAGCATACTGATAACATAGAAAGTGCCACGGAGACATTAAACTGGCCAACAGGAAGGGCTGCAGGTCTAAGTGTGGAAGCAGCAAATAAGGGACAAAGAAGTGGAAAGACCTTCGGCGAGATGGTCGCCATCACTGGTCTTCCTCACTGATGGAAAAGGAGGTCCCCAAACCTAAGGTAAGAAACCAACTCTGGCCTGAGGTCAGGGGCATAGCTAAGCTGTGCTGGAGCCTGTAGTGTCCACTCGATGGCTCGATGGTAGTAGATGCCACCTCTCAGCGAAGCCAACCATTTACAAATAGACTTGCTATTCCTTTCCTCTTATCACAGTTTCTAGTTTATCATGATCCACTTCATGCTCGACAGACATTGGGCTGGGTTTGTCTTCCAGGAGGATTCTTGAGTTCCTCAAAGCAATGCCTTGAGCTACATGAGTGGCTGAGGCCATCCACCTCCCCCAGTTCAGCTGTCACCTATCTCAGAAGCTCATGCCAGTGCTCAGGGTATTAAAAGGTGTTGTGTGTTTCATGATAGACAGAAATTGAGGGCCCTGAGGTGTCTTTAGTGAGACTGCCCAATACCTGCTGTGCCTGTCACTCAAACATAAACACAGATCCAAACTGCAGCTACAGAAAGGATGCAGATATAAAAACAATTAAAACGTAACTTGACATGGTGAGCACTCTATCAAAGTCACTCTTTGTGGCTTTTGTGGAACCACGCAAAATCACAGAAGGCCACAGAATGAACTTTTCTTTACAGACATAACCTGGTACATGTGCCCTAGTCTTCCCGTGGAACTGAAAGGAAATCATTTCCTTATATTTAAAATCCCTTAGATAGCTCTATCTCTAAATCCCATGTATTATTCTGATGTGGGCTGAAATGCAATTCTGTGCTCATACATCTAATATTAAATGTTTCTCCAGTGTGGAGTGTATTTCTCTCTAGACCTTGCAAGGTCTCTGCAAGACCTTGTGTGAATGCTCTGTGCTTGAGTTGTTGTTGGTTTGTTGTATGAGAAGACTTCACTACATCAGCTCTGAGACACACAAAGAAGACCTGAGAGTCATTTCCTACAATCAGAGCACAAGATACATTCTACATGCTACCCCTGCCTGCAACCTCACTGGGCATAGAGTATCTCCCTCTGTGTTTCAGGAGGTGAGGAGGCATTCTCTCTGAGAGTGCAGGCTGCCTCACAGAGCCTAACCGGACAGGCACTTCTGCCTGTGCTGTCACGAGGATGCTCTGCCTAGCTGCTCACAAGAACATTTCTCACTAGAAATAAAATGTGTGAAATTACCAGAAAGGCCACACAAGATGTTTTTTGAGCTGAAAATGTGAAATATTTTTGTTATTGGACAAACCATCGAATGTGGTGTCATTTATATAATGAGGAACTTTAGTTAAGAAATATAACACAATGTGTTCAATAACAACAGATATTACACCCATTGTCACATCCTAAGGGAAGTGTGGCCAGGGGGCACGGCTTTGCCACAGTGACGATAGACACTAGCACAGAACTCTGTGACTTACTACATTTAATGACTATATTTAAATATGGATGGGTTATACAATATCACAGGCACTTTACTAAATGTGTAGAGAGCCTTTCTGATTAAAAATACTTTTTAGCCATCAAAATCCAGCCAATTCTTCGTATAGACATTTTACCGCAACAGAAGAGAACACAAGCTGACTGTGGGAATCCTAGCAATCCAGCTCTCTCCAATCTAGATGCACATAGATGCTTTCCTTAGCCCAGTCTTATAGATCATAAAATGGAGGCATGCCTATAGTTGGGCAGAGAGAAAATCAAAGAGCTGGGTGTGTGTGGCTACCTAGCCACAAGTAGGACATACAGCCACTGTACCTCCTGGAACTGGAACCAAGGATGTGGTGGTATAAATAAACTTCATATGAAAATAATCTAGAGGGTAATGTATTTAAAAATGGGAAAATGTAAAATACACAACCCAGATATGCCTCAGATAGAAAGCATGAAGAAAATCACAGTTGTTACAATAAATGTAAGCGAGCTAATCCTATATGCTGAAAGGCAGTGGTGAGAAAGGTAAGCGCCTAAGAATGCCCACATGTATTTTCTTTCTAAGAGAGGCGGTTAAATCATTAGGGCCAAATGTTGGAAAGGACAGGAACAGAATGCCAGAGAAACAGTAACCCTCGAAGTGTCAGACAGAAGGGATCCAAAGTGTCTGCATTCATATCACTCAAGTTAGACTTGAATGCAGAACATAACGCTGCACAGTGGCCTTTCAGGGACACCTCTAAGATCTTCAGTTCAGTGATAGAATAATTCTCAGTATGTTATATGCATCTGATAAAAATAGCCTCACAATTTCTGAGGCAAAATCAAAGAAGTTACAAGAACTAGTAAACCCATACTACAAGGGACATTATAGCAGAACTTATAAAATCAGCAATAGCTCAAAGGTTTTTTGTTTGTTTGTTTGTTTAAGGTTTCAGTATGGGTGATGTGACACAATTAGCAAGCTCAGTGTAAGGGACATGCAGAACATTTTACATATGACAAGTCCAGATTGCAACACCTTTCAAGAAGCTCAGAGCACATACAATAAATTATCGACACATTAAGGCAAGAAGCAAGGACAGATTTCAAAGTCTTAACATCATGTAAAATTTTGCTTTTTAGGTGGAGAGGAAATGGCAGATTTTACAAATGGAGATCAGTAACACTTGTACTTTGGAAGGGATAGCCTGAAAGTTAAGACCTGTGATGTACTTTAGACAGTGACCAGTTGTCCGGGAAAGTGAGGCTACATTTCCATTAGAAACACAACTTTATTTCTGAATTATGATCCCTTTTTTTTTTTTTTTTAAAGTGTGCTTTGCCATTGACAAGTGGGATCATTAAAATCTGTGTTTGTTCTAATTAATGTGTGGGAGGTTGGCAGGAGAGAGAGGTTATTGAATATTATGGAGTGGTTAGAGATTCAAAGCTGTACCATTAGAAGACAGTACTGTCAGGGAAAACAATCAAGAAGAATTAGCTAAAACCTGCCGTGATTTTGAAAACATGGGCGCCATATAGAAAGCATGGAAAGCTCAGAAGAGAATGATCCAGAGCCTGGTATACATTCTTCCCTGAGACAATAGAGGACCTAAAACAACAAGTTTTTCCACATATCTCAAACAAGCACATATGTAATTACAGAATTGTTATCAGACATTTGTGAGGAAACCTGAGGAATTCAATATTTAAACCATGAAGAGGAAGTGACGTAGAAGCTGCTCTCCACTTCTAAAGATATTGATAAAAAACAAAAGTTCCAGAATTTCAGCCACATTTTATCAGGGGTCTGACATCTTGAGCTCAAAAGCACATTTAAATGATTCTAAATATGACAAATGAGGAATACATATATTTATGAAATATATATCATATATATGATATATATCATATTAATTCTATATGAAATATTACTGCTTAAACAATTGTTGAGGTAGATTTTACCCAAATCTATAAAGCAAACAATTATATAGTAGAGCATACTGCAGTTAAAAATAACCCAAATGTTAAGACCAGAGGAAATGTTCAGTGTTGACCATATTTCTATCTACAGAGAAGGGAGACACACAGTTAACACTTCCAGCTTCTTAGCCCATCTGCCTTTTGTTCTCCTGTCCACATCACCAGTGGAGACAAATGTATTTACCTCTGATAAATTTCACTGTGTATTTAAAAATTAAAATCTATCAAGATCCCCTAAATCCAAACTTTTTAAAGTATGTCCATTCACATCATGTCAAGGGGGGGCTGCTGATGTGCTCCCAGCTGACTCAGAGAAACTGGCAATGTGTCATGTGTCTTAAAGGGGTCATTTGTCTTTCTAAGTGATTACTTTTCATTATCTAGAACAGGCTTGATGCTGGCTGGCGGCTAATCCCAGTACAGAGCACACCTGGTTCCCAGCACCACTCGGCTGCCCTCAGCCTGCTTTAGCCTGAAAGCAGTTCACCAGAGGGATGGGATTACCAGGGAAACCCAGCCACTGTCACCGTGTCTCTTACAATGTTTCAAAGTACAAAGAAAACCGCATTCCAATTTCATCTGCAAGTTGGCCCCTTGCTGTTCTCTATATGTTTACTGACCGTCTTCCTGTTGGGTCTTTTTCCACAGACATCTCATTGGTTGGTAAGTCCTTTTCACCACCTAATTTTGAGAAGCAGAGAAGGGAAAGGGAGCAGGAGAGCAAGACCTAGAGAACCCATACAGAGTTAACACAAACCCTTTGGTTAGGGAGGATGGAGGATGGGGTTTGGAAAGGAGAAAAGGGGTGAAGCCCATGTTAGTGAAAGAGATACACGACCGAAGGATGAGCATTGTAAAAAGAGCAAGAAAACACATTTCTTTGTCCTTACAGTTTCAGATTGACATTAAATGTCCAGTCACTACTTGCGGTGTCTTCTCTTCTAAGTAGAAATGTGCTCCACTCTTCTCTCCACTTTGGATAGGTACTCAACGGCAATTTACATGTGATTTGCATCTTTTTTTGTACTTGTGGCTTTGGTACGTCTTCCAAGCCTAATGACTGTTCCTTTGGCCAGCGACACAAATGCTATAATCACACAGTTATTGCACTGGGAACAGTTTAATTCAGCACTTTGTTCTCAACCTCAGAACAATTACTCAACAATTTCGGTTAACCAGGGACTAAGCTCGCTGCCTGGAGAGAAGTGGGGTACTCACAAGCTCCATTGTCTTACATAAAGGCAGCTACCAGGTCTGCAGGACCTCCCTGGTCCTGCACTACCCACTTCAGCTGCTCCTCTCTGCACTCACAGGAAGGAGACTGAAGACCTCCCTCCCTTTAAGGATTTGCTACTTGTTTGGTGATTTAATGACATTTCATAGTCCTCATGGTGAGGCATTTTGGTGTTTCAGAATGTTCTTCAAAACATTGACCATCATGATAGCTTGATGCTAAGAGTGGCATGCTTATGGATGTGAGTTAAAAACTCTCTTTTACAGGTACCAAACGAAAGAGACCTCAGAACTGTGGGCCTCTCAACCATCTTTAATGTGCCATGGTCTCTAGACAGTGCAACAGCCTGGGTCAATGTGCACTGTGTGTTTTTAAATTTTAAAGGAGAAATATAAGTGGTTGACATAACCACAGCTGTTCCATTCTTTTAGGTATCTTATCTGAGTGAAACAGAAGCCCACAAGGATGAACATACAGCTGTAAAAGGCTTGGAGGTCCAGCTTGCCACAGGACACCTGTAGAGAAAGCAAAGGTACTCTGGAGTCAATGTCTCCAAGTGTTGCTCAGGAGCGCAGGCTCTCTGTGCCAGTGGGCAACCATCTTGAAAGGACTGCAAACCCAGGAGGCAAAGGTGAGCTGTGTAGAGGGAGGGAGCCAGTATCACTCACACAAGCCTCCTTCCCCCAACTCCACTAGGGCTGTGCTATTTGTTTCTTGTTTTTATTTGACTTTTTACCTTGCAGAACAAATAGAGGGAAAACCAGAGGGACCTTAATGTACATGATTCAAGGAATCCCAACTTAGGTTAAATAGCACAGGTTCTGTCTCACTACCTTGAAATCAAGAAGTAAGGACAGCAGGCCTGAGAAACCTGTGTCACACATTCCTGTGAACAAAGGGAACCATGCTAATGAAGGCATTGTTAGGTCCACATCACCCTCACTGAAGAGCACAGCTCTACAGAAACTAAAGTGTGCTCTTTCCAAATGCAATTTTAAGCTTCAATTGGCTCTCTGGAAGCAAATGCTAAGGTAGAAGAATACTAATTAAGAAAGTTAGTCATAGAGGCTTGGGGTCAGCCACCCTTAGCTGACTCTGCTCTAAGTACTTCAGTACCTGCTTCCAACCAAGTTTCTCCCAGGAATCTCCTAGAAGCCATGAGTGAAAGTCAGGCCAGTTTCAATCTTCCTATTTGCTCTGTACCAGATGATCAGTCTTAAACACTAAAGTGGGCAGTATGGTAGAAAACATTATGCCTGGTCAATATAAGCATGAGCTCAGTTATCATGGTATTTTATTAATTATTTATGATAAGAATACACTAGCCACTCCAACTACTTATGTGTTCATAGTAAAAAGCCTAGCACAACCATCTTCTACAGAAAAATAATGAAGCCCATTTCCCTTTGAGCACGACACCCATTTAGCATGTAGTATCATTCACGGGTAAAATTCCTAAGTCCTTAATCCAGGTACTTCAGCGAGATAAAATTACACAGTGAACAGCTGTAAAGCGAATACAGTCTACAAAAAGAAGATGCCAAAATAGTATCAGGGTTTTTTTTTTTTTTTAAATGAAAATAACTCAACTTAGTGCAACATTTATGCTAAAAAATGAGCCAAATATTAAATTCAGAATGACAAAAATTGGCTATATCATCACCACGTCTTGGTTATTTTGGCGGAGATCCAATTTCCTGATATTATGACCATCCCGGAGCCCCAGTACGTGTTTTATTTATTTATTTTTTTGTATTGCATAAAAATACGAGCCCAAGAAGGGAAAAATGTGAAACGGGTGACATATTTTAGAACAGCTTCTCTGGGAATACAAAAATATTCCCCAACTCAAAACGGAAACAAATAGAAGAGGCACCAAAATCATGCCAATTGGCGACTCTCTAATGCCATTCAAACTGGCAAATACTGGGCTCTCGAATGGATTTTAATTATTCAAAAGAAAACTAGGAAGTGGTTCAAATATCAATTGCTTTCACAGAATCACAAAATCTCTCTGAAGAGAAGCATATGACACCTCGCTCCTTTATCCCATCACACCGCAGCCGTTACCTGGCGTGGGTGCCGCTCTGAGTAGGATAGCTCTGGATAAAGGAATTAGGTTTTTTTTCCTTTGCCTGTATCTCTTCAGATTGCATTATGCCCATCGAACATGATTTTCCATTGGTGCGGAATAGAAAATGTGTGCGGACACATATGTTTACTGTTGGAAACTGGGAGAAACGGGAACACTGACTAAAGCCGACTTCGCGGGTATTTATCCTTAAGAATGGATTCCAGAAACAAGTGAAAATGGCTGCTACTGATAGCCAGCTTCTCCACATGAGGGCTTTTCAGGAGCTGATTCCAGGGTCAAGTAACACAGGGGTCACAGGAAACCCAGGCTGTCACGGAGGATTTACTTTATAGTGCATCTCTTATACTAAGTCTCATCGAAACATTTTCGACATCTAAATGTGACATCTAAACATTTTCATATCTACAGTAAATAAGCATGGGAGTGCCGTTTAATCTCCAAATCTGTCTGGGCTTCCATGTGTGATCCGGAGGAGCGAGGCTGGCATTCTCAAAGCTCAAGTTCTTCAAACTGAGGCAATATGATTCAAGAACAAGATCATGAGAGCTCGGACCTGCAAGCTTGCTTCTCTCACAACAGCGAGCTATGTGGGCACTGAGCTTACAAGTGCCTGCATAACTTCAATTACCCATGTACAGCCTCGTCCTCTGCAAGGGGAGGTGCAGGTTACCTCTTGAGAGAAAAGCTACTCTTCGAGATGAACTGAAACAAAAACATTCCCCATGACTCAAAAATCCCAATTAAATGCTCAATAAGTGAGAGATTCATAGACTTTTAAATATAACCAAGCCCTTTAAACCATAAACTCGGGGCTGCATATTGAGCCTGTTCACCCTGAGTCTTTCATTCCACAGACGTCATGGGCCCTATGGTCTGTTCATGGGGACATTCAATATTAGCAGTCACACAATAGAGAGCTTTATATGTTTTCAATGGTCCATAGCCAGTAAAACTGCCTAAACACGCAGAGTAATGGGCTTGGTCTCCAGTAACTCAGGAAGACTCACATTTGCACAGGCACATGACCATCTCTGCTGTGGCTGAAACAAAGCTTTGGGGACCATTTCCTCTGAATCAATATTATGGGTTAGTTTTAGTGCTCTCAGGCTTTTGTTATTTTAACAGAAGTTTTAGCTTAGGGTTCATCCATCCTGTGAGCCTGTGCCCTAGAATATTTGAGATAGCAGCATTCTTTCCATCTACTACAAAAAGTTTTTAAAAATATATTTTATTTTTAAAATTTGCTCCATGTGTATGTGTGCACCTGTATGCACGTGCGTGTGCACATGTGTGGTGTGTGTGTGTGTGTGTGTGTGTGTATGTGTGTGTGGTATAAATGTATTACCAGAAGTAGATATTGGATTCCCCAGAATTACAGGTGGTTGTGAGCTGCCTTATATGGGTGCTGAAACCTGAGTCCCAATCCTTTGGGAAATCAGTGTGTGTTTTAAGTGCAAGCCGTCTCTCCAGCTCCTTATACATAATCTTGAAAATCTTTTAAGAATTATCAGACCTTCAAGACCCACACTCAACCTCCTCCTGTAGATCCGGGGGCTGCAATTATGCTGACATCTTGTCTAGCGATGCCTTTGGGGCTGTCAAGTGTGGCCTGACATTCCTAATGCAATAGTACAATTACTATCTAAGCCTTCTCTCGGTTCTGCGATGCTTGGTCACCTCTAATACCAGTTGTAATCAGAAAATTATTTTTCAGATATATGACATTAGTGGCAAGTTTTCAAGTATACTATGTCATTAAATAATCATAAGGAACCATCTCTGGTTAACCACACACTCCCCGGACTGAAGACAATGAAAATCCTACATTTACTTAAAGCAGGCTCAATGAGCAGTGCGTTGCAATCAGGTTCATTTGACAGCATGGCAGTCATAGAAAATCCAAGTCATGATGTGAGCTTGGCTGTAAGTTATGTGAATGGTTTAACTAGTGTAACCGTAGGTAGCTTCTTAAGTTCACCCCTCTCCTGTGCTCCCTCCCTCTCCCTCTCCCTGTCTCTGATTCATTTCCTCCTCCTTGCACTTTGGCGAGTGATCAGAGATCCTCTGCCTAATATTCTAATATTTCCCCAAGTAATTGCCATCAGCTGGGTCTTACTTTTGTTATGTTTTAATGAAATGATTCTATTATTAACTAGAGAGAAAAGAAAACCCTTCTCAATATGCCGACGGTCATGTCAAGGCTGGCTGGATATAACTTACATCAACTGATGAGGACCAAAAGTAAGTTTGACATTTTCAAGTTTTCAAATTCTGGGTGTCTGTTAGAGGCAGGACAGAAATCTGGTTGCTGAATTTATTTCTCTTTTATATATGCCGTATACAGATAGCTCAGAGACAATCTTATAGAAATTCTAAAAGTAATTTACTCAAAATGCAGATTTCATACTGTGATCTTTGACACGCAAGGCATCTTCTCATTTTGTATCTGGGGGCATTTCACATGTTTGAAATTTTAGATCTGGAGCTGTCTTGCTACTTTCCTCGTCGCTATGACCAAACACAGGTCAATAAGCAACTTCCGGGAGGGAGGAAGTGCTGACATTGGCTTCTGGGATTAAGGTTCAGCCCACCCGGTGGGGAAGGTATGGTAGCTGGAGCATCTGTGTTGGCAACAGCAGGAGGCTGCAAGCTCACAGCTCCACACACCAGGTAGTCAAAGAGAAGTGAGAGGGGCTGCAAGTTACTTCCTGCAGTGACACCGCTCCACCAACTACAGATTCCAGTGGGTGGAGATGGCTCCACCCACTGGGGCACCAAGTGTCCAAACCCACCGGCCTGTGGGGGCACTGTAACATTCTGATCAGAGCAGGTATGTTCCATGCAGATCCTGGGAAATCACTGGATTTTAAGATCTTGGGAAAGGGCAGAGCTGTGCCTTCTGTACAGTTTTACATAACCGTTTCGAACAAGAGTTTCTGAAACAGTTAAAGGAATGACTGAAATAGATAAGTTTATTCTTTTAAAACATGCAAAAGTGATTATTTAAAGGCCTGGCTTCAGCAATGGTGTCGGGTTTGGTGTCTGGGGTAGGGTGGATCCCAAGGTGGGGTGATCTCTAGATAGCCTTTCCTTCGAGAGTCTCTGTTCCATTTTTTGTCCCTACATTTCTCCACTCAGGATGATATTTTCTAGTTCCATCCATTTACCTGCAAAATTATGAAGCTGTCGTTTTTAATAGCTGAGTAGTATTCCATTGTGTAAATGTACCACATTTTCTGTATCCATTCTTCCACTGAAGGACATCTGGATTGTTTCCAGCTTCTGGCTATTATAAATGAGGCTGCTATGAACATAGTGGAGCATGTGTCCTTGTTAAATGTTGGAGCTTCTTTTGGGTGTGTACCCAAGCTCACGGACAGTAGTCTAGTATGGCTGTCCTCTGAGAGGCTCCACTAGCATCTAACAAAGACAGATGCAGATACTCACAGTCAACCATTGGACTGAGCCCAGGGATCCCAATGGAAGAGCTAGGGGAAGGACTGAAGGGGCCAAAGGAGATTGCAACCCCATAGGAAGAACAACAATATCAACCAAGCAGACACACACACACACACACACACACACACACACACACACACACACCCCAGAGCTCCCAGGGACTAAACTACCAATCAAAGAGTATACATGGGTGGGTCCATGACTACTGCTACATATGCAGCAAAGGATGGCCTTATCTGGCATCAGTGGGAGGGGAGGCCCTTGGTCCTGTGAAAGCTTGATGCTCTAGCTTAGGGGAATGCTAGAATGGTGAGGTGGGAGTGGGTGGGTGTGGGAGCACCCTCTTAGAGGCAAAGGGAGGAGGGGGATATGATGGAGGATCATGGAGGAGAAAACAGGAAGGGAACATTTAAAATGTAAATAAATAAAACAATCAAATAATAATAATAGTAGTAATAATAAATAGGTCTGGCTTCTCGTTTTCCGTTTGGCTAGCTACTTCAGGTCATTTGAAGCTGATTCTCTACTAGTCCTGGTCCATGTGTTCTTTCCTCCTGCATAACAAGGGCTGTAACACTTTCCTCCAAGTCCAACTCCAGTAGCCAGTAGGAGGCAGTTTTAGAGCTCCAAGCTGCAAAGACCTTCTTGTGTGTTACCACAAAGTAGGCTTTAAATGACAAGGCCGTTGGATGCTGATAACTGGCTTCCTCAGTGGCTCCCGCTGACACTATGCTTGTTATCGCACACACTCCCTTCTCCATTACACCCACTACTTCCAGAAGGTGTTTAATTAATTAATCAATCAATCAATTAATTAATTAATGATATTTTGAGCTTTAAGGTTCAGATACCCAATAGGGTTAATTCCCCTATTTTATTATTTACTCATTCAGTTTTTCACATTTAAAATCATTATTTTTGTGTAGCATACCATCAACTGTGACATTTTAACCCACCCATCATAATGAGCTAGTTCTGTCCTCAGAGCTGATGTCTGGAATTCTATCTATTCCTGGTCCTCGGTTTCTACACTTTCATGGTCAGGAAGTCTCCTTACAGCACGCTGCAACTCCTCTTTCAGGGTATACATTTTCCCTCCAGCTTCCTGCTTGTACTTTATGCGCCCCCATGTTACCTGCTGAAAAAACTCTGTTCTACAGAGACGGAGATTACCGTGCAGACATGAGCGGGTCATCGGTAATGGGAAGGAAGAGAAATGAAACAACGGAAGATAAGGGTTTGTAAGTATTGGTTCCGGAGAAATTATTTTAAGGTAATTAACTCCCAACCTGCTGCCCAAGGATGTATTTTTGAGATTCATGCAGACTTGATGCTCATTTATAAGGACCCCAAACTCAAAGCTGATTTAAAGAGGGGGAGGGAGATAGAGCGAGAGCAAGAGCTTTTCTGTTAGGAATCAGCTTACCCCACTGTTATCTTTCCAATCTTTGCAAGACTTGAATCTGCTCTTCGAGTTATTCTCTATTGTTATTGTTCAATCTCACTGAAGACTGACACACTTCATGGCTTTCCTGAAACAAAAGTCTGCCTCTAGATTTCATATTTGCTTTCTCCTTCATTAGCTCCCCAAGTGCTTAATTTTAAACTCCCTGTGGATGGGTTGCACGTTTTGTGAATTATTATTTCCCTAATTTCCAGAGTAGACTGAAGACGAATTTCTTAACTGATGAAGAACTGGATGTTCAACAAAGGTACTCCTTGACGGTTCTACAGAACTTCAGGCGCTGGTCCTGAGAACAGATCACACTTGACTCTTATCCCTTCATGTTACCAGCCATTTAACTTACTCCTTTTTTGCCATCTCAGCATTGACAGGCCTGTTAACTCTTTTGAAAATTGAGGATTTATTCATATTTTGGTTGATGTACAAACCATATTATCCCTAGGACATGGCCCGCCTTACTTAGCTCCGCAATAATTAATGACACGATTGATGAATTGCATCCAAGAGACCTAACAATTGAGAGACACCTGGTAAAACCATCCATAATGATGGCTCCTCCCTCCCTCCCTCCCTCCCTCTCTCTCCACTCCTCCCTCCCTCCCTCCACCCTTCCCCCTTCTCTTCCTCCATCCTTCCCTCCTCCTCTCCCCCCTCCTCCCCCTCCTCCAGCACAATATTATGCAAGTTGCATTTTATAATCTAAGTATAGTATATTAGATGCACTCAAGCACCTATGATAACATATCTCCAATAGTTGAAATACATATCACACTTATTTATTGGCATGCACACTCTTGGCCTCAGGTTTTGTATTCACAGGGTGAACTACTGTTCTTGCTTTAGCCCAGCATTTGGCTACCTTTTAAAAAATCTTTTAAGTCTTGTTAAAAATCATCCTCTGACCTAAGCACTTTCTGTTCTTCTTTGATGCTTCCTTGAGTTTTACACTGCTTCTCTGAATAATGGCCTGCAGGTCATCCTTACTTCCTTACATAATTTAGTAAACCGGTTCAAGATGTAAAGCATTTAATTATCTGTGTATTTTGACAGAACTTTTTACAAAGTTGATGTTTTCTGTTTTTCCGGCTTTTAATATCAGCCTTTTTCATCATTTTCAGTGTTTGGATATCATCAACAACAACATCATCATCTACTTTGGGAAGTTTTATATTTTATTTTATTTTGCTTTTCCATGCCAGCAGCTTAGATTTGACTCAGTCACTTTCTGTAATTACCTTCGCAGATTTTCTATACACCTAAAAATCTAAATATCTAATATTGTCCTCGCATAAAGAGAAAGTGAGGATGATTGAGTTCTTACCATTGCCTCCTGACAAATATTTTTATTTTTCAATATTTCAGTTTGCCTCCTTTTTAATGATATGATTTCAAACCATGATGTATTAATAGAAGCTTAAAGTCGTTAAAATGTGTCTCAAGCATTTGCATCCCAACATGGCAGCCGACATTAGGCTGGAATTTGACCAAGTTCAGTGACTTTGTTCAATATAAGTCAAAATGCCAGGTTTTATGAATAATCAAAATTATTCTTCCTGGTAGCCTTTGATACCATTTCCTTTGACATGCTATAACTTTGAACAATGAAGAAAAAAAAAAAGTGGATTTGATTTTATTTGGACAGCTTGAAAGGATTGTTCTTCATACAGTTACATTTAAGTTGTTAGGCTTTTTAAATGAGTTCTAGAACATTCTCCTCTATTCTCTCTTTATTTATGTCATCTCTTTTATATGTTACATACGCCCGGGACTCCAATTAGAGGCACAGGGGCGACTACTCCCTCTTTCTCCCTCACATTCTGTTATTCCTCAATTTTGTTTCTAAGTTTATAATATTCTTCAGCTTTCCCATCGAATTGAGGATTATCTGTTGAATTCTATCTAATCAAGGGCTGAATCAAATCATTAACATTACTTCAGAGGTTATACTTATAGGGATGTATTATATATAATTAGGTGTTAATATTTTTATAGAGTTTAGATGGACGCATGAATTATGCAGTCAGCAACAATGCTGCATTTATTGGAATGGTCCCTTCACACACACCCTGGTCCTGTCACAAACACTCTGTGCCCACTCAGATCAGAACCCTCTCCCTGCCCCTCATCGACCACTGAGTAGCTTTTCAATGAATGTGCTTTTGCTGATGCTATAA
The DNA here is from genome assembly GCA_019843965.1 of Rhynchomys soricoides. Classification (NCBI taxonomy): domain Eukaryota; kingdom Metazoa; phylum Chordata; class Mammalia; order Rodentia; family Muridae; genus Rhynchomys; species Rhynchomys soricoides. The sequence continues at coordinate 615,896 of JADRCH010000203.1, read as the reverse complement.
ACTTAATTTGAGCAATATAGTCTGGAGGCTTTCCCTTAAGCCTTATCTCACTTTCCATAACGATTAGCAGATAGGTTTACATTTCCTGTATCTCACTAGATTATTCTTTTGGATGTCCACTGTGTGTTGTCTTTTTGCTATTGGGAGATATGACAATTCATCTGGGTCTTTAAATTTGGAGAGATTAAGATTAAACTGTTGTGATTCCTCACACACAAGTTTTCTTATGGAAATTTGATTTTAATTTTTAAGTTGGATAGGATTGCTGATTATGAGTGTAAATTTTTAAACATACAAACAAATACTGTCAAAATGTTTTCTTAAATCAACATGTTATTTAAATTCCCATAAACAATATTTTCAGAAAGTCAGTTTCTTTGCAGTCTTTCTCTCTGGAGTGAGGCCCATCGCATCAAGGTTAGACAGGCCTACATGTTCTCCAGTGCCGGACTTCGGGGTCAGTTCATTCCTCTTACATTGTAAAAGATGACTGTATTTTTAAATATACTTGTCTGTCATCCTTATATCTTCTTTGGTTGAAAGTCTGTTCATTTCTTTCAAACATTTTAATTTAGTTACATCTCATTTTATTCTTGAGTTTGGGGAGATCTTGGTATATTTTTTTATAACTTTTCTCAGTTGTGTGTGTGTGTGTGTGTTTTTAAAAATGTTTTCCCGTCAGTCTGTGGCTTGCTTTTTAATCTTGTTTGTGGTTTAAAAAGAAACAATTTTAACACTGGCAAAAGCAAATTCATTATCTCCTCTTTCCTCTGCTGGAGCATACTTTTGATCATCTTGACCTAACACGAGGTCACCAAATTATACAGTGTGTTCTAGTTAGTTTATGGTTTCATTACACACACACACACACACACACACACACACCTCTTGTTTAGGTATTTTGGGACAGGGTCTGATGCTGTAGTCCCGGAGTAGGACCTTAGTCAGCTATGTGATGATATTCCCTTGAGGGGCACACTAGGACCCTGGCAACTTCCTCTCCCTTCCTGTGGCCATGCAGTGAGCAGCCTTGTTCAGCATGTGCTCACATGAAGCAAACCCAAAACAGTGGCCAAGGAAACTTGAATTGATAGTTCACGAGCCCCATGAGTCCTTCTTCCCTATGGTCAGTCTCTGAGGTCTGTCACTGAGCCAAAGCTGGCTGACGGTGGTATCAGCTGCCCCCTATTTCTGTCTTCTTTGAATCTGCTCATAACTACCTTCCCTTATAACGATACAAGTCTTCCATGTCTTTTGACTCATTTTAAACATTATCTCATGTTTTGAAGAAGTTTTAAATGCCTTTTTGTACAATTCAAATTTTGCCGTCCCTAACATATGGCAAATGTATTCTGTATGTTTACCTTGTAACCTGTGTCTCTTCTATATTCTGTAGTATCGACTAGTTTTTAAAAATAGATTTGGAAGTGTGTACCACACGCATGGCGTCGTTTGTGAAGGAACGTATTGTGATCACAGCCTTTGTATTGGAGTGTCTGTTAGTTTTCATCGACTTCTTACACTAAAAGTAGTAGCTACAGAACAATAATTAATAAGAGGTTTACAAGGGAAATGTCCTATATTCAATAATAACATCAAAACATTATAAGATCTTTATGTAAATAATTTATACCCTTGAGGGAGATTCCTTCTGTCCTTATTTTGTGCACGGGGGTTTACTGTAACTGGACGTCAAATTCTGTCAAAACCTTTCTCTGGATTCATTAAGATAATTTTCCTGTGTATTTGTTACAGATGATCATTTCCTTAATCTGGTAAATCTTTTTGTTCATTAGTTAATTTGCATTACCATTTAACTATGAATAGTTTCTTATTTTAAATGTAGCGCCTCCTCTGGATAATGGATTAGTTAAGTCTCTATTGAATTCCCAAATAAATTGGTATTAGATTTTGCCCAGAAAACATACTTCAAAAATTATTTCATATTCTTAAATTTACAGAGACTTTTAATGACCCAGACCATAATCTTGTTTTTACATTTTTTATAAAAGATGAATTATTCTGCAGTGTGCTAGTTTACTGCTCTGCAAATGTAACTAGGAAGAAAGAGGCATGTTCTATCTTCCAAGACAACCGATCTTCCAACTTTGCTACCCCAGTGATAGAGAAAAGTATTGAAAAATCCAGCCATAATTGTAAATTTGTTATTTTAAATCCTTTTAATTATATCATATTATACCTATTAATAGGTGTACAGATGCTAAGAGTTATTTTTATGTCCTTTTGATGATGTTACCATGTTGTCATTATGAAATGTCCTGATATTTGGTTCTTTGTTCTGAGATTCATTTGATTTTAGGAAAGTTGTCTACTGTTTCTTTCCCTTAGTGTTTATATGGTATAACTCTTTGCGGTCTTTCGCTTTAAGTGACCTGAATGTTCATAAATTAACTTGTTTTCTGAAACAACAAATTGGTAGGAGGTTAACCATGTTTATTATTATTAATTTTTTAAAAAAAAAAACCAATTGTCTAATCTAGGAATTATATTGTGCTGCATGTGTTTTGACTTCAGTCTGTGTTTCTTTAATCATACTTTGTGGTAATCTTGGGATCTGAATTAGAGTTATCTGCCTTAGCTATGCCTTCCTTCATAAAAGAAGTTTTTCACAGGCAGTGTTAAACTCGAGTCTCTAAAATACTATTATTGAATTAAAAAAATATATTTGCTAAGGCCAGGCGTGGTGGAGTATATTTGTAATCCCAGTGATCCTGAGGTAGTAGGATTGCATGGTCTACACTGCATGCTCTGGATCAAGTCAGCCTAATACACAAGGACATTCTGCTTCAACCACATTTGAACAGGAGAAAAAGAAAGAAAGAAGGAAGGAAGGAGGAAGGGAGGGAGGGAGGGAGGGAGGGGTGAAGGTTGTCTTACTTTCCCTGGTCCACAAAGGAATATTTGTCTTGAAATCTGATGTGAGAGAAACATTGCATCTAATTTCTAGAAAATCTGATTATAAGCATTCATATGTTTCTGTTGTAACCTTTCCCTTGCTCTGATGCACTGACATGGCTTTAAGAGAGCAATCTTTCATGCCCCATCTTCCATTGGTAAGATGCTGTAGAGGAGCCTCATAGACTCAGGTAGACTCTGGTGGACTTCAAAGGTGGAGACACCAGTAGCTCCAATGCTGATGCTTTAAGGGCTCATTGGGGATGTTCTGTGTGTGTGTGTGTGTGTGTGTGTGAGAGAGAGAGAGAGAGAGAGAGAGAGAGAGAGAGAGAGAGAGACCACAGGGGAAGGCCAGAGTGCTTGTTAGTAAACAGAGCTCCATCTAGTTACCGTGCTGGACGCTGTCTTGAAGATTTTCTTCCATATGCTCACTTTGAGATTTTTTTTTTTCTTTTTAACTCTGGTAAGAGCAGAACTGTATTGCAAAGCATTTTAATATGGGAACGTAACTGTTCTCTAACTTAGAGCCTTGGCACACTTTTACCTTCAAACCAACTCAGAGACAAACCTGGTAATTTGGGGTACAGTGTTAAGGGGTATTAAAGCCAAGCATACTGTCCTGCCAAAAAGTACTCACAGAAAGAAGACCTTCCTGTGGCAGTGGGCTCTGCCATTTCCAAAGTTAAAGAATAGCAGAGGAGGTGAGGGGAAGCATGCTCGGCGAGCATGCTAATCACTTCAGTAACCGTGTAGAGACGGCTCAGAGATCACTTCAGTAACCATGTAGAGACGGCTCAGAGATCACTTCAGTAACCATGTAGAGACGGCTCAGAGCCACAGAAAATAAGAAAGGAAAATAAGAAAGCTGGAAACAATTACCTGGACACCAGCGAGTCGTCAGGATGGATTTTCATTCCACCGTGGCTAGCTGTGAAACACTCCATTTTTTTATTGTGTTGATGGCTAATAACTGTTCCAGAACCCTCAAATGAAAGCGCAGCCTGTTACCCTAGCCTCAGAACTCGTGGAGACATTAGAAGTTTTAAAGAATATCAAAAGCGAAATCTCCCTGAGCTATTTGGACTTATTTCATCTGTCATTTTGGAGTGAGCAAACAGATTCTCAAGACACATCAAGAAAACCGAGGGTTCCTCTACAGCTTCTGAGTTATAGTTCTTAATCACTGAGATTATAGTTTTATTCCATATAGATCTCACTTTGCAGGCACTTCTGAAAAGAAACTGATCACTGTCAGCATGTGCCAACCCATGTGGCACAGCGTCCACGTCTACATGTCTCAGAGCATCTAATGTAACCGCAGTCACTAACCTCCTGCCCAAGAGCAGTTATAAAAATAGAAATTGGGGCTGGGGGAGGGGTATCCTGAAACCTCCCCCACTTGTTAATGAGAAGCACCTTTCATTTAAGTTGTAGTTAATCATTTTTAGTGTTTCATTTTTTTTTTGTATGTGTGTGTATGTGTGCATGTTAATGCATGTGTGTGTGTGCATGAAAGAAAGGAAGGAGAAGAGAAAGAAAGAAACCAAAGTCAACATTTTCCCCAGCCACTCATCTTTTCTTCTCGAGATAGTGTCTCTCTCTGGCCTAGACTTGGAGTTCACACAATAAGCCAGTGTGAATCTCAGACCCCGCCTCTTTAGCTTTGCCAGCCTGGGTCTGTGCACTTGCATAGTATACATTTTTATCAACTGAGCTACCATTCAGACATAGCTGTGATCTTAAGTTAATTGTCTCTGTCTCCAAAACAGCTTCAAAATGTAGTCCAATGGGAAAAAGGTCATTTATTCAAGAACTCAGTGAGTGTGTGGATGGTTTATGTTTGTGTGTGTGTGTGTATGGATGGATATATATATATATATATATATATATATATATATATATATATATAGCTAAAGTTAAAGTTATTATTTCTCAGGTTGGTAGGGATGGACAGTCCTCAGAATGATTGAGTCTCTTTGGATTATCCTTAATAATCAAAGTCCTAGTTGGCTTCTAAGTCCTTAGTAGCCAAGCCCATCCACCCAGATACTTAGAGACAATGAAGAAAAGTCATACTTCACAGTAGACATTTGAGTCTCTCTGGCAACAATGGATTTGTACTGACAGGAAGCCCATCTCTCAACTGCCTGTCCATTTGTTCTGGCTCCTCCTCCGTCATTTGCCATCCCTCCTGGGGAGTTTGAAGAGGAGACCCCTACAGTGTTCAAGTTTTCTCCCACTTTGCCTCTGATTACATGCGTGGTCTAGCTGCCCATTACCACTGACCCCTAAACATAAGCCTCTAAGTATCACTCAGATTTTTAAGAATTCTACAAGTCAAGTCATTAGGCCTACTTAAAACAAACAATAGCCCTGAGTGGTTTAGTAGAAAAATCCCAATTTAACAAAATATAGGTAATTGAGGGGTGGGCGGGGTAGAGATGATGAAAAAAGATTTACCAAATATATACCTTAAAATATAACATAAACATTTTTATTCTACTTCAATTATCAAGGTGGACACCAAAAGGTTAAATATTTTAAAAGTTATCTTTTATAATCAAATATGAATTTAGACAGAGTTTATGCCTAAGAGTATATGTAACTCTGGGAGAGTCTCAGAAGATTTACCCCCACCCCAAATTTACCACCAAGAAAGGTCAAATCCATTCTGAATCATACTCATCAAAGTTGGGGTTTTAATTGAGTGGCTGTAGTTTCTAATTATATTTGGATACGAACCAAATGAAGATATTTGTTCATTAAAACCAGAGAAACCATATTTTACTTTGACTGAAAACAACACTTAAATATTACCTCCCGCTGATATCAATGGGAATCCTGAACAGAGTTCAAGTACAGTCTTTGGCCCTGGCATTAATCCGAAATCTCTCAAAATGAGAAGTGAAAAGAGAGAAAAAAAAACAAAAACAAAACAAAAAAAACAACAGGAAAGATTTCAGAGAGGAGATTAGGCAAACATTAACATCCCAGGCTCAGCCTGCATAAATTAAACCCCACTGGAACTGAGACTAATTCTCAAGAGAATTTAGAAAATGCAGAATGTGGATGTGCTTGTGTGTGTGTGTGTGTGTGTGTGTGTGTGTGTGTGTGTGTGTAACCATGTACATGCATGCTACATATGGAGCCCTCAGACAGACAGAATGGCCCGAGTGTAAATGTAAGCTAGCCTGCCGGGAGAAGGGCCACAGAGACTGTGGGCTTTAAGATTTCTCAAAGAAACTGAAGACTTTCTTCTCTATCATCCTCAATTGTCCGCGGGTAACCGCACGTTCATTTGAATTCCGGAAAGACTGATCTTGTAAAGAGAACAAGATGGGCCCATATTAAAACTTTTAATGACTTTAGTAAAAAAAGGTGGAACTTTGCAGCCAGCTGGCTCTGCACGAAAGCCAGGCAGCTCAGCATGAACTTAAAGCTATCTTAACATAAGGAGTAAGTGCCAATAATTAGCATATGTAGTGCGAACAGGTTTGCTGGCACAAGCAAGTGAAAAACTCCAAGGTAAAGCTATTATTAGGGAGTAATTAGCTCTGAGGAGTAAATGAGTGGAACAATAGCTGCCAGCACCGACAATATGGCTAACATCTGACTATGTGGAAGATAACATTGTGAAGTATTACTCCCTGAGCTAGAATCTGTTAATAACCATATGTTAGTGTAATTAATGCAGAGTCTTTCTGACCTGTTGTCACAGAAGAACAATACATTCTTGGAAACATTCAAACAGGCAGTCCCACACTCCAGGGAAGAAAATTGTGAAAGTTGCTTACAATCAACTCTTTCTTTCTTTCTTTCTTTCTTTCTTTCTTTCTTTCTTTCTGTCTGTCTGTCTTTCAAAGGGAAATTTTCAGGGAGTAAAAAATCTGAAGCAGAGAGAATGAGATGCTGTGAGGGCGGCTTCCTGGACCCTGACACCCCAGGCATGAAGGCCCTACACTGCAGCACCTCCTTCCAGATGACTGAAAGTCAGGATGCACAAAAAGTAACTCTCTTAATTCTCAACTGGAAATGTGGGAACTATGTACCAGAAGCTTCCCAATGTCGGTCTGTCTGTCTATCTCTCTCTCTCCCTTCCTCCCCTCCTTCTCTCCCTCCCCTCTCTCTCTGCCTCTTTCTGTCTCTCTCTCTCCCTCCCTCTGTTCTTTCCTCCCTCCCTCTCTCCTTCACTCCTTCCCTCCATCCATGATTTAATTTGAAAATTACATCTAAATCATTTATTGTTTCAATACTATCAAGCACCTTAGCCCCACGGCCCTAAATTCCTCACTCATCCTTCCTCTGTCTGTGGCTATTTACAGTAGACCCTGCACAGTATTATTAGTTGGTGTTGGTTGAATTTTCAACAGAATTTATTTATTTATTTATTTATTTATTTATTTATTTATATTTCTGGAACGGACTGCCAGTGATTTTTAGAAAAACATGTCCAAATAGTCTGGCTACCCAGAGGAGGAGATTGAACTTATGAAATACTACAGGTAACCTTGAAGGACATCGGGACGATCATGACGGATAGAAATGACTGTACAGCTTTGTCGGTAAACACTTGAATTTCATAGACCTGCTTTCCGTCCCAGCTGCCCTTTCCCACTCCTTCTCCAGCTAACTCTGCATCTTCTAATATTGTATAGCTTCGTAAAGGTTCTATCGTGATAAAAGTGCACTCTTGACTTATTCACAATATAGTGTGTGTGTGTGTGTGTGTGTGTGTGTGAGAGAGAGAGAGAGAGAGAGAGAGAGAGACTTCATTGATGTCTATTTTAATGTGGCCACACCACTGACAGCCATGGCTCTCTCTGACTTGAACTTAATACAGAAGGAATTGGAAATTGCCATCAGAAAGTGCAAAATTTGCAAGAATCAATTCATTTCCCTTACTCTATCAATCACATATAAATGTTTCCCTGAGAATTAAGGAAATCATTTGTGTAGAGTCAGGGCCTGAGGCATTGAAAGGGCTGGGTCCTGCTGAGTGGTCCTTTCTATTAGTTTGTCTGATTCTACAAATAATGCAGGGAAGAGAATTTTAATGACACCTTGGAAAGTTACCAGCAGAAAACACACTTATTCAGTTGACAGCAGTCTCAGGCCCACGGTACCCTGTGATGGTAATGAAATGGTAAAATGATTCAGCCTGCATGTTGAGCTCTGTAGTACACATGCACACACACACATGCATGAGCACACAATACACATATACACATGAGCACACACACGCACACACACATGCGCGAGCACACACACATGCATGAGCACACAATACACATATACACATGAGTATATATACACACACACATGCATAAGCACACACACATGCAT
>JADRCH010000203.1:554346-601343 GCA_019843965.1 Rhynchomys soricoides | reverse complement strand
GTGGCACTGTGGCACTTTTAGGAGAGATCCGTAACCTAGGAAAGCCTTATTATTTTCCAATGAAAATGAGATCCTGCATTATACAGGAGGCTGGAGAGTCTTCATTTCCTATGTCTCAAACACAGTACAATCAAGAATATTTCCATAATTATCCTATGCTTTGTTTTGGGTATAATTTTACTAAAACTTTAAAATATATAGTAAGAACAGCATGTGTCTATATGCAAGGAACATAACTATGCTTGAATATGTATATCCAAAGGTAGGTGCTAAATCAACAGTACAGTGTATCTGATGTTTGGGCTTTGAAACAGTATATTGTTTTAATTATAAAACATTAAGAGATTTAGGCCTGTCATGGTAGGTGCATGCCGTTAATCCCATAACTTCAGAGGGAGAGGCACAGGAGCTCTCGAGTTCAAAGCCGGTCTGGTCTATGTGGTATGTTAGAGGTCACAAAAAATAACCAGCAAAACAAAAACCAGAATTGAACCAGACCAAACCATCAAGTGAAAAAAGAGCTTCTTGCTCTATTCTCAGCAGCTCAACACACCGTATGGAAACTTAGTATAGCTTATACAGCCTGCAACAGAACATTGATTACACGTAAATAAACTAAATAGAAAATTCTTAACTAAAATATCCTGAAGCATATGTATTTGGGACCAGCACTGGACAGAATTGAAATGTTGTATTGGAAATCATCTCCACCTTAAACAATAAACCCTAGCTCTTGCTTCAACATGAACTCTCAGCACACCTGTTCTGCCTCTAAATTACCATGACCAACACATGCATGCTATTTTTACCTAATCAATTATGGAGACATAATCTCATGTAGCCCAGGCTAGTCTTGAAATTGTTTGTAGCCCGGGTTGCCCTTGACTTCCCAGTTTTATCAAGTGCTGAGGTTCTAGGTGAACATACCTGTCCACATGTCCTTTTCGGATGGTATGTTATGAACTGTCATGTTTGAAGAAACATCTATTGGCTTGGTATTGACTTCACAAGAAACCCACAACCAAGATAGAATGTTCGTAATTTAGAAAGGAGGAAGGTGAGGGAAGCTTGGGCCACAGGCTCAGTGGCTGTGCACCCTCTGCTTGCTGAGGCTCAAGTGTGTAGTCTCTCAGTGCGCCTGCCACAGGAGCTCACCATGATAGGACAGTGCCACCCCACCAACAGCCATTGTTAGCACATCAAGATATAACCAGTTGAGATTATTTGTTTAAATTTTGAGTGAATTCATCAAATATTTTGGCATTTTATTTAGACACAGCCCAGAGTGATTATAACTCTCTATCCAGATGGACAGGCTAATATATGCTGGTAAGGATACTGGACACTATGTAAAACTGGAACATTAGTATTGTTAACGATAAAGCAATGTGTACTGATTTCATCAGCCAAACCAACATGACCCTTGGGCTCTGTGAGAATAGCAAGGCCCACTTGGAGCAAGACAGAAATCATTCCCATCTTCCCATGCTAAGACTTCTACCTAGAATGTACTGAAGAAGAAAGTGGAGTTACAGTAACATCCAAAGTGAAGCTAAGAAACTAGGTCCCTCAACAACAGCCCCGTCACCTCTCTGAATCCCAGCTCCCTTGAAGAATGAGCAATGGAGAAAAGGTAAAGGAAACAGCTTTGTAACTCCGTCTCTACTTCTTGTTCTTGGGTCAGAACTCTCTCCAGGGAGCAGGATACATGGCTATCAAAACAAATGCAGATTCTAATAGCTGCTTCAGCCTGAGTGCTGGACCCAGAGTGATGTGCTTGCTTCCCATTCCTTAGCATCACAACCTTGGTCTTATTAGGAGACTCTTCGTAAATACAAAGAAAAGGCTGAGACTGACACCGCAGGTGGGACCCAAATCCTTACTGCTGTTTGCAGAAGAGAACACAGAAGGATGTCCCAGACACGCAAGCCAAAGGAGAAAGAACATGAAGAGAGCCTCAATTACAGTGATGCAAGGATAGGCAAGGATCTCAAGAGTTGCTGGGAAGCCCCCAGGAAGTGCTAAGAGTCAAGGCCCTGATTCTGTTAGAAGATCCAGAATAACATACCCTACCCACACTCGATCCAGAACCCACCCTAACCATATCTCTCCAGAACCAAAAGGAAATAAATCTCCATTGTTATAGTCTACCTAGGGTGAGGTCATCAGCAATGGAAGGTCCATGGAGAAAGCTAGTGCCACTGCCTGGGATGATTACCCCATCAGCACAGAAGCTCTGGGGGTACTCCAGAGTACTGGTCTTTACAACTCCCCCAAAGCCCAAAGCTGCTGAATTACCCCACTTCTCTGTGCTTCATGCTTGACTAATGAATATAGGAAGGGTACTGCATTTGTGGGTGCACAGGTGCGAATGTGCGTGTGGTGTGTGCGTGTGCGTGTGCGTGTGAATAGAATATCTTGGAACAGCTTTCCTTGTTTCCTTGTCTGTGGAAAGTATTTGGAAAATGGTAATATATAATTTAATAGTGTTCTTCATTTAAATAGACTGGCTATTATTTTGAGGTGTTTTCTGCTTTACATGCATTTTTTTTGTCTGTATACTGATTTCTGGATTCTTCAACAAAATAAATATACAGCAAGAAACTATCAAAGGCTTCTCTCACAAATCTATGGAATACTTTTCATAACTAAAGTTAGAAATATTTAAAGCAATCCATTTTAGTCTAAAGTAATATTCCATTTCTTATGTACATATGCCTTGTTTTGAGTTAATATATTTAGACATCACATAAAAAATAGTGAGAAGCCATGTATATTTAAAAAGAAATATTTTTCAAAAGGAAAAAAATCATTGATGACTTGTGGAAATATGCCACTTGATTTCCAAATCATATTATTATTGCAAAATTGTGTAATTAAATATTAAGTAAACTTTTATCAAGTACCTATAAATACAGAAATTATACCAGTACAAAAAATCTATATTAATTTTATGCAAAATTAATACACAGAACCATGCATAGGGCCACACCCCCAATACCAACAGTTGAGATATTGTTCAAGTTTGTTCTTTGCCACATGGAAAGTTTGAGGTTATCCTGGACCACATGAGACCCTGTTTCAAGAAACCATTTAGGTAAATAAGTATCATAAACCTATCCTACCACCACCTGATCCCGAACCCACCCTACTATCCAGGATCATAAAGTGCTATTTTACGATATTGTTTAAAATTGATAATTGTCCCTTCATGAGGCATAAGATTTCTTGTTTTAACCAAATTGTACCCTATGATGGATACTCATGCACCACACACACACACCTCTCACTAAAAGGTTTACTTTATTTTATTTGCAAGGGTGTTTTGCCATACAAATGTCTGTGCATCATGTGCATGCAGTACTGACAGAGGCCAGAAGAGGGCATCTGATCCTCTGGAGTTGCAGCTATGGACCATTGTGAGTCTCAGTGGGGATGCTGAGAACTGAACTTGAATCCTCTGGAAGAGCAGCCAGGGCTCTTGTCCATTGAGTCATCTCTCTACGCCCCACTTTTTTCTGTAGCTTTTGTGCTGCTCACTACTTGTTTTGAAAAACAGAGTCTCATACAGCACACAGGAGCTCAGGCTGGGCTGAACTCATCATGTAGCCCAGGCTGGCCTTGAATGTGTAGCATTCCTCTGCCTCAGTTTCTAAATATTGCAATAACAGGCAAGGGACATGATGCCCAACTAATTGTTTTGCCACCAGTGCCTTCATTCGGCTCACACAGACAGTACCGAGCACAGTGGGAGACCACAGCAGCTGGTCCCTGTTTTAATTTCATATTATATGACAGATAAGTAACATTTAATGGTCAGAGAGAAGTGATGTTCTTTCTTCTGCTCCACGAGCCTGTTATGACTCCAAGCACCTTAACTTTTATGAGCAATCACATCAGTCCTTCTGAACTAAATGCTGCGATGCCAGGTTATTGGACACAGCTGGGGGGCAGGATGCCAGTTGGGGTGAGACAATCAGCTCCTCACATATGCTTTCTGCAGGGTGAATTCCACGCAGATGTATCAGCGGCAGAGCACCCGGCAACTCCGAACGGAACCCGAGCGTCGTTTCTCAAAAGACACACTCAGCCCTGAAGAACGGAAAGATGAGACGCTGCACAAGTGAGGGCTGTTTTCGCTTTCTATTATCCAGTGGTGATTACCTCCAGGAACACGGCTCATAAAATGTAGGCTTAGCTTAAATACCCACTGGAATCGGACAAAATCTTCATAAACCAAAACGGATTGAAAGCATCCTGGTAGAAGGCTTTAGTGTTTTTGTAAAGCTTACCGAAGTGCGGAGTCAAAGTTAGACGGATACTTTAAGTTAAAGAGAGAATGGAAATGGGAGGAAAACAAAGTTTTGACAAATCTCGCTTTACCTCGACGCAGCTCAGGGGGGGCTGAGATTTGTAAAGCAGGCAGACGCCTAAATCCAGTCCAGCCAATGGTAAAGTTAATTCTGAGCAATCAAAAACGATGTCAAAAGAGAACAGTGCATAATATTAATCAAGAAAGAAAAAATAAGAGTATGTTAGGGTGAGTAACATCAGATTCTTACGATACTGACGTCCTACTGATGTGGCCTTTGACCTCTGCCTCTGTTGTCCTTCTATCGTCAAAGACACGCACCTAGGTTCTTAACTGCAGCTCTCTCAGGCCCGCAGCCTCCCTTACTGTCCTGTTTATGAGATCCACCTCAGGATCCCATGAAGGAAGAGTTATATTAAACAATATGCATGTAAGACCATAACAGAAATGCCTCACTAAGGCAGGGGCATTTCTGTGGACACCAGCAGAATATCAAACGGACGGTGCGGGGAGACATCCCTCTGGCATTTAGTCTGGCCTCATGCCTCTGCCATGAAATAAAACATAATGGTGGTCCAGGCAGAGAGAAGGGACCAATACCAATGAGTGAGGGCAGCATTCGCTGAGGTGAATCCCTGCTCCTCCTTCAAGGGAGGAGAACTGTAAAAGAGATCTCTGCTATCCAAATGGTTCGTGGCATGTCCTGGGGGACAGGCTGCGGACCTGATAAGGCACTTTCCTTAGTCACTGTAGCATGGAACTTAGAATATCTGGTTTTTGCCTCTTTGGTTCTTATTCAGGAAAATGATTCATACTTCTTAAATGTTAAGCATCACTAAACTGTTTTCAGATTAGAGAATGTAAAAGACTAAATAATTATAAAATACTTAACATCAAAATATTAAATAGTTAAGTATTTCCAGAAAAGGATTACTAAAAAGAATAAAATCGTAAATATGCATGTACATGAACTAGTGTCTCAGTGGGTACAGACGCTTGCTATCACGCCTAAGGATGAGAGTTCAAGCCGGTCCCCACAGGCTGGAAAGAGAACTGACTCCTGCAAGTTGTCTTCTGGTAGGGATACGCATTGTATCACGTGCATCTCTCCAAAATAAATAAAATGCAAAAACAATTTTAAACACAATTTTAAAAATACGTGTATAGGGTAAGATTTAAAAAGAAAATAATCATAAAATCCGAGGTTGTTTCCACTTCTCGCCGTGCTTCTAGAAAATGCTATTTAGAGGAAGCAAATGAGGCTGTAATTATTTTGGTATGTACAGCATTTTAAAGTATTCTCGTGAAATTAAATTTAAAAACTTAGGAACTGCTTCAAAGAGGCATTTAGGCTCTTTCCTGAAGTTGTACAGCCCCAAGACGAGAACTCAACTTCTTTGGTCAATTTTTCCATCTGGAAGAGACTGGTTTATAGACACGGCTGGGTACATACACCAGGTTCACTGGCTCAAGAGCCTCTAGGGATTCTCCAGCCTCAACCTCCCAACTCCCCAGAGGAGCAGCAGGATTGGGGATGTCTACATGTTAGTGTCTGGCTTTTATGTGGGTGCCTGGAACTCAGTAATAGGTCCTGACAACTGTGCCATGATCCGTTCGCTCGCTGAGCTGTCTCTGCCACCCTTATTTCATCATTTTAATGACAGTAGCTTTTGCAAAACTAACTGCAGTTAACAGTTTGTGTTGTGTGGTTTTGAGAGTCTCTGCTCCCTGGCCCGGTCTTCGGAAAGGTTTTCTTGTTACACACAATAAATACTAGGGGGATGCATTTGGGGTAAGAGATGCTATCGGGGGCAGGCCCAAAATGATGTGAGATGTGAGGAGACTGGGTAAAAGGAGATAAGTAATGATGGCCATGTGTGTGCCATTTAAGACCCTGGTTATGACGAATTTCTGAGCAGCCCCCTTTGAATCACACAGACCCTTAGTCATTCATTGTCTCTAGAAAGATGCAGGAGGTCCGGTCTTCCTGTTCTCTTACAGTAATGGGGTACCTGATACAACACAAAGAGAGAACACACAATAAAAGAAAAAGAAACTGAGAGACAGAGCAGAAGCCTCAGATTCCCTAATTGAGGAGGCTAGAAAGTGACATTATTTAAGAGGGGAAAAGTAAACTTAATTACAGCATGGGGAACTATTGATTTTCCCTAGATAAAACAATTTTGATGTTGTCTATGCAGTTTGGGCATGGAGGAGAAATGACTGAGCCTTTCACATCCAACCCCAGAGCTAAGTCCCTAACTCCAGTATGTTTTGAATTTCAATTTTATAAAATGAGCCGAGAATTAAAGAGGTCCTTAAAAATGAATTTTTCTTTGAAAGAGCCCCAGCTGTTTTTCAACAGAACATTTTTCTTGGTGAAACACATTAGATGGAACTTCCATATTTGGAGATCACTTCTTCATCTTGTTAGCAGACATGCACCATTGACATCATGTCAATTATTTGATCAGAATCAAAAAGAGGCGCTCACTGTTAAAAGAAATGAATCTACCATCATTCGGACAGAGCAGCAGGCTACAGAATGGCACAAGATTTTTACCAACGACACATTCCACAAGGGGCTAATATCAAAACTATAGGAAGAAATTTTTAAAAGGACATCAAGAAAACAACCTAAATAAA
Organism: Rhynchomys soricoides; assembly: GCA_019843965.1. Lineage (NCBI taxonomy): Eukaryota > Metazoa > Chordata > Mammalia > Rodentia > Muridae > Rhynchomys > Rhynchomys soricoides. The sequence goes on along the minus strand of JADRCH010000203.1, from coordinate 594,385 downwards.
AAGAAGGTACCAATCTAAATAAAGGATTCTGAAAAGAGGAAATGCAAACGGCTCAGGGGCATTCAAATAAAATTTCAACATCCTTACTCATCAGGGAAATTCAAATCAAAACTACTCCGAGATTTCATCTTATTCATGTCAGAAAGGCTAAAAGCAATAAAACAAAGATGGTTCATTCTGGTGAGGATGTGCAGTAAGGGAACCACTCACCTACTGCTGGTGGGACTGCAAACTCGCACAGCCTCCACAGAAATCAGTATGATAGTTCCTTAGAAAGATGGGAATTGACATCCCTCAAGGTCTTTTGGGCATATACCAAGAGGACACTTCATCCTAGTACAGAGACTCTTGGTCAACCATGTTCACGGTTGCTCTATTCACAATAGCAAAAGTTGGAAACAACCTAGATGTCCATCAACAAGTGAATAAAGAAACTGGTACATTTATACAATGGAATATTACTCAGTTGTTTTGTTTTTACAAAGTGAACTCATGAAATTTGGGTTTCTTCTCTCTCTCTCTCTCTCTCTCTCTCTCTCTCTCTCTCTCTCTGTCTGTGAATGTATATAGGTCTGCATCTATACAGGTTTCCTGTGCCTTCCCTCCTTCCCTCTGTCTCTTTAGTTTGGCTGTTCTTTTCATATTCTGATTTGTTTGGTTTTTATTTATTTTATGGTATTTTGTTTAGTTATCATTCCTTAGACACCTGTTTGTTTTCTAGCCCAAGACAGGAAGGGTATGGCTGGGTTGGAAGAGGTAGAGAGGGAAGGAGGGGTTAGGGTAAGTAATCTGAATATATTCTATTAAAAATCTATCTTCATTAAAAGAAAAATAATCTTGTCTATAAAAGGAACGTAATAATTGTCACTGATCAGTGAAATGCATATGTTAAGAATTGAATGTACATTTTCTAATGCAAACTGCTGATAACTTTTATTAAGTCAGAATTTAAGATGTCTTGATTGATAGATAAAGGATGCCATTTACAATTTTAAGCAAATGTTAAGATACTGTCTCAATTATTTACTAGTGTTAATACTTGTGCTAAATTACAGATAAAGTAAATTTAATTTATTAGGCAGTGTAAACTGGCTGTCCATTTTGTGTCCATAAATACCTGGGTCCTTATCGCCCTGGATATACTTATGTGCAGGACTGAAGTGAATCCCGGAGCAGGATCATCTAGCCAGTTCGCAACTCTGGGCAGGGCCCTCATCATTGTTGGACAACATTTTCATCCACAAACGGAAAATCTGACAAGTTATTTTTCTAAATTCTATTTTTTTCTCTTATTTATATAAACAATCAAAAAGGCTAACTCAGCAGTATTTACCATGCTGGCCCCTGCTGAGGGCAGCTTCTTGCAGCAGAGCCATGGCCTGTGCGACAGAACACAGCTGCTTCCTTCATCTAGAAACTTTTGAGGGCGGCAGTGGTGCAGGCCTTTAACCCAGTACTTGAGATGCAGAGGCAAGAGGATCTCTGAATTCCAAGCCAGCCTGGTCTGCAGAGAGAGGTCTAGGACAGCTAGGGTTACATGGAGAAAACTGTCTCAAAAAGAAAGAAGAAAAGAAAGAGAGAGAGAGAGAGAGAGAGGGAGGGAGGGAGGGAGGGAGGGAGGGAGGGAGAAGCAAGCTACAGCAATGGGGAGTTGGAGTCTGGATTAAAGCTGGGCTCAGCTAGCTCCTTATGTGCCTAAGGACATGTAGCCACCTCCAGATGGTTATGGTTGGACATTGTTCTAGAATATTATTCTCCTGCTAACTCAAAAGCTTATCTCCTGAGCACATCCAAACTTTACTGCTTAACACTGAGTGCTAGTATTCTTTCCTCTCAGAGTGGCTGGAGATGCAGGAACTAACTACAGTTTAGTCCACTCCATCGCAGAGTCCATCTAGAAAGTCAGAAGAATTAACAGTGAGTGTGTTTATTGTGACTTTATATTCAGATCAAGCAGTGGGACCCAGTATGTAGTCTGACAGATACAAGTGCGTTTATGGGTGATTCCACTGAAATCAATTCTGTATATAGCATGGTTGGCACTGGTGAGCTGAGATTTATTGAGGTCACTGGCTGCCCTTATCAAGGGTCCAAAGATTAATGAAGTGCATTAATACTCAAATGAAGTATGTGGACAATAAATGTCCTAAATATACATGTATAGGACACACGACCTGGTCACTGAGTATCCAAAAGTGTTCTGTTTAGAATTTTTTTCCATTTGTGAAACATACTCAGAGGATGCAAATCTACAGGTTTCCTTTAGAATTATCTCAGTACTATGCATAAAATAAAAAGAAAAATATCCAACTCTCTTTTATAAGCATACAGCTTCAAGTTGGGCATGGCAAAATATTTTAAGCATACATTCTAAATATTAGGTATTTCCAGGTGGAGGGAAGGAGAGTGTGAACTGAGACTCCTCAGGGAAGAAACAACTTCCTGTGTCACAGGGTGACACCTTTGTAACTCTGGTGCTTCCGGGTATCAGCAGGTCAAAGGTAACTGCTTACAGAAGTATCAGGAGCATCTGTAGAGATGTAGTTTTAAATATGGTTTCCAGCTAATTGTAAATTTCAACACAAACACACTCGCATTGTGGAACCATTGCTTCATCTCTTGAATCACGACCTTAACTACAATGCATTTCCTTTCATCTCTTTGTAGCTCTTTGCCAGTGGGATAATTTCCATGTCTCTCCGTCACCACATCTGCAGCACTGCCTTTTTATATACATTACTGCATTGTCAAATGTCTTTTAGTGCTTCTGGGCCTGACTGATGTAAGATGTTATTTTGAACATGCCAGAGCATCTAAGCTGCTCGGTCTTTTCTTCTCAGCCCCCGTTCCTTGATAAGTGGCGAAGCTTCCCACTTATCAGTCACTCAAAGTGACTGTCCCTGTCAGTTGTGTACAAAGCGCAATCAGCTTGGAGGCTGAGACACCAGCACTTTTCTTCTCAGCTTGAAGCAAACACGTTTTGACTGCTAGTCATTCAATTTTAAAGCATCCTCAATTAGGGGCGGATGAAGACATAAAGAAAACACATTCTAACCACCTCTACCAGGCAGGAGAAGAATTTTATTGTTATCTCTTGATTTACCGCACCGCAGCCCCATCCCGCCTCCTTTTCTGGCTGTGTGACATGGGTGCTCATGACAACATAACATCTCTCATGAAAAGGTGGCCTCAATAAATCATAGTAACACCCTGGGACAGTTCTGTTCTCTCTCTCTCTCTCTCTTTCTCTCTCTCTCTCTCTCTTTCTCATCACTCCATCACTCTACAATAAAATAATTTCAAGGTTTTAAAACTTAAATTTTAAGACCCATTCTATTGATTTCAGCTCCACATTTTGATCAACGAAAATACAGAATGTTCTAAGATAATGAGAAGAAAAGCCAGAGGAAAAGAAAAATCATGGGAGGGGAGAATAAAATAGAACAGATAGAAAACCCAACTAGGAAACTCATCACAAGGCTCAGCAGCAGGTGTCCGTGTAGGTTCTGGACCAGGAAAGTGCAATGGGGAAATTGAAACAAAAACTAGATTGTATCCACAAACTAACGGTGGCCATAGAAAGTAGAAAGAGTGTTATGTATGTGTGTGTGTGTGTGTGCACATCAACATACATGGAAAATTTTAATTTACATGGGTCTGCAATGCAGTATGTATGTATGATATTAAAACTGCATCATTAATTTTGCCATACATATGTTTATAATATGACAGACAGTTTGCCTGTGCTAATTTCTTATTTAGGTATTACAGTTGGATCAGGAACAATGACAACAAAAGCTCAATATTTATTTTCTATGGACCCAGAATTCTAGGTTTCGCAGAGCGGATAAATGAAGAGTAAGTTCTAGTCGATGCTTACACATGTGGGACATGTCGTCCTTATGTGTAAATATTTACTTTCTCCATTTATAAAAGAACTGTCTCCAGTTCTGTTTACTGCAGAAAGCAAAACTAAATTACTTTCTTAAAACAAATCCTGTCACATTTGCCAATTTGCTGGGTTTATTATGTTTGATAAGTCTAGTTTGTCTCCGTTTCAGTGATTATCTGAATTAAATTGCTCTTCAGTACACTTCAAGGAGAGGGAGATGGTGCATTTTTCAGCTTATAAAGTGTTGAACTGTCAAGGTATCAGCAAAACACACCCACAAATAAGTCAATATAATAAAAATGTTTACATAGAAATATGCTATTATTGTCATACTTAGTTTCTTCAATACTCTACGATGGGTAACATGTTCTAATTAGATCTTTCATGGACTCATGAATCCTATCAATATATTTACGTCATTAGCTACCAGGACACCATTCCAGGTACTTGGTTATGCCAGTGAGAGTGACAGAACCTTTTACCCTAAAGAAAATACTGCAAGTGTGTGCTAGGCATATGAGAGCAGGAAAAAGCAGAAACCATGAAGCAAATGTGCTTGCTTACTCGATACGAAGTCGTATGCAAAAAGAGTAAGAGCTTATTGTACCAGGGCTTAGAGGCCACTCCCAAAATGACCACATTCAAAGAGTCCTGTGTGAAGAAAGTCTGGGCTACAAGACACAAGGTCAAGAGACGTCAAGGGTCCACACACTGATTCTAGAACTTTCCTGGCCTGTTTGTGAAAGCCAGGAAGGATTGATCTTCAGGGTTAAGAGGGTGAGAGGATGAAGTTGAGACAATGGTAGAAACTCAGTCTACTGGACCAGGCTGGGGAGTATGCATTTATAAATGAAATCCTTTTGAGTATGCTTACAGAAGATCCAGATTGAGAATATCACGCTAGCAGCTGTTGTGGATTTGGTCTGATGCTATTTGTGTTATGTTAATCTGATCCCTAAAATCGCATGAGAATCCACAAGTCCACACATAAGAAACTGAGGGAACCCTGCCCCCAGTTTTGATTGATAAGTAAAGGTACTTGCAGGCAGTGGCTGGGCAGAGAGACAGAGGCAGGACTTTTAGGATTCCCAGGCAAGGGATTGAGGTAGAAGGAGAGAGATGGCTGCCATGCTGGGGAAGGAAGAGAGACACCAGGCTTGAGAGGGGCAGGAGACAGAGAGATAGTCATCATGTAGGTGCCGGGAATGCAGCCAGGGGACTGTAGGTCTGGGTCCAGGGCAGCAAAAATGGAATATAGATTTTAGTAAGTAATAACTCTGGAATATTGGAGAAGGTACATCAGCCACATGGAGGTTAGGTAGTGGCCCAGCCATTGAGCTGTTTAAGGCATATAGAAATATACAGGCTGAGTGTGTGTGTGTGTGTGTGTGTGTGTGTGTGTGTGTGTGTTTCATTCGGGAACCCAGAACATTGGCGTGGGTAGCGAGGACCATACATAGAGCTGCAGCAGTCATCAGGATCGATTTGATAGCATTAATTGGGTTCACCTAGAAGAAGCAATATGTAAGATCTACTTAGATGCCTCTGGTGGATAGTTTTGGTCCTCAGTTTGATCAGTGAAGGGATGCTTAAGGGATCAGTGATGCATGCTCAGTGTGTCAACATTATTTCCAGAGAATCAGATGGCGAGGGAGAGGGCCTCATCAATGGAGTGTTCTCTTGAATGATTGATTAACTGATGGTAATAATGATTGGTGGCCACAAACAGGAGGTGTGGTCTGGTGAGAGGAAGTACGTCACCACAGCATCTCTTTGGGTACTCATCTTGGTCCTTCCCGCATCCCTTTCTTTCTGATTCTTGCCTAGGAAGGAATGAAGTTCAGCCACCACTGCACACCCCTGCCACCCTGATGTTCAAAAGGGGGACAAAGCAAGCAAGAATGAGCTCTCTGAACCCAGGAGCCCAAATAAATCCTTCTGTTTGGCTTTTGTCAGGTTTCTGGTGGAGTGTGTCCAAGTAGCTAATACTGAGTATAAGGAAGAGATTCAGTGATGGACAGTGAGGACTTTCCAATCAGCTGAAGGAGAGATGTTGGCCACCTCCGTTAGAAAGTTGGTGCAAAAAGTTGGTGAGGCAGTCGGTTCTGAAGGTCAAGCCAGTGTTAACGGGCTCGAGAAAATGAAACTTAGGATTGAGGGAGACAAGTCATTCCAGATTCAGCACTGTTCATCACAGAACGGATTTTAAGAGGTAAGTAAAGGCTACGCTCTAGGAAACAGCTTTGAGGGACAGTTAAGCATCCATTTTAATAAGGTAGACAGTCAGTGGGAAGTGGACTCAAGATGAATGAAGACTCTAAACTAAGAAGGGAAATATTCCTTTCAAAATGCCATGGACCCCTCTGCAACAAGGAAGCCAGGCTGGGGCATGGCAAGAAACCAGGGATGGAGCATCATGGAGGGAGAGTCAGTCTTTATGAATGGCAAATGGTGGAACACTTCAAAAAACAAAGCTGAAACATGGTATAGGAAGCTGGTGTGTGTGTGTGTGTGTGTGTGTGTGTGTGCATGTGTGTGTGTATGTGTGCATGTGTATACGTGTGTATATGTGTGTGTGTGTACGTGTGTGTATGTGTGTGTATGTGTATATACGTGTGAATCTTTTTCTGTGTATGTGTGTGTGGGGGTATGTCTCTGTGTGTATGTGTGTATGTATGTGTGTATGCATGTATGTATATGTGCGTACATATGTTTGTGTCTCTATGTATGTGTGTGTATGTGTGTGTATGTATGCATGTGTGTATATGTATGTGTGTGTCTCTCTGTATGTGTGTGTATGACTGTGCATATGTGTATGTGTGTGCATGTATGTGTATGTGTGTAGGTGTGTGTATGTGTCTATATGTGTATATATGTGTGTGTCTCTCTGTGTATACGTGTATATGAGTATGTCTCTCTGTGTGTGTTTGTGTGTGTATGTATGTATGTGTGTACGTGTGTGTATGTGTATGTATGTATATATATGTCTCTGTGTGTGCATGTGTGTATGTATATGCATGTGTGTGTCTCTCTCTATGTATAATGTGTATATGTGTGTGTATGTATGTATGTGTGTATATGTATGTGTGTGTCTCTCTCTTTATATGTGTATATGTGTATGTATGTATGTGTGTGTTAGTGTGTATACATGTGTGTATATATGTGTGTACATGTGTGCGTATGTGTATGTGTGTGCATGTGTGTATATGTGTACGTGTGAGAGTGTGTGTGTTACCTGAATAGTATTACAAGAAAACAAAGCAAAATTTTCATGTTAGCAAGTTTTGCTTTGTACTTAAGAATGATGACTGAGAATCTCCTACTTCCTGAACATTTGATGCGGTACTTCTCCTTCACAGTGAGAACAGAGACAACGCTTGGGACTCCAGGTATTCTTAATTCCTTAGTATTCAGTGATTTTTCTTTCTTTTCTGAAGAAAAAAACCTATAACATCATAAGCCTGCTTGCTATTTCAAGCCTTCAGATTATGCTCCCAGGGTCTTAGCCAAGAACCAATGGATCCTTCTTTATACACAGGTGCACATGAACATGCATACACATAGAATAAAAACAGTGATTAGTTTCACTTTGTTTATAAGCTACATGAATACTCAACAGCAAAAGCTAAAAAGCATACAAGAAATCTCTGTGTCTAGGAGCCAATTCACCTCTTCTCTGTGCTGCAGGTGCCCGGGGTACAGGTTCTGACCCGTGACTTCTCTGTGTTCTTCATGCACTAGCTCACCAGCTAACATTCTGCTAATTTCACTTCTTTCTAATTGACTATTTTGGTGAATTCTCTTTAGAAACAGGGACTCCAGCACTCTGCATTCTGTGACTCCTCCACCCAGGAGCATTTCTTTGTCACCCCACAGAGGCAAAACAAACACAGGCCGTGGCTCACTTCAGGCCAGCTTTGATTTCTGCCCCGAATTCTGTTTGCTTTGCTCTGTGCTGTTTCCACTGGTGACAGGCATGTCCCCATGGTCTTTTCTAAGTGCATACAGGCCCTACTTTGTAAATTGATAGGACGTGGATTACAGAGCGAGAGACAGGGATGAACTAACTCTGTCCACAGGTAGAAACCAGGAAAAAGCTGGGGCTCATGGGAAACCCGCTGTCACTCTTTTCTGGTCTGGAGTCTGTTGTCCTAAATAATGGCCACATTTGCAGCTTGTGACAGAGTAGCTCATCAGACAAAGGGCAGGCTTGGATACAATGATCCAAGTGCATTTCCCTGCGGACTCTTCTGGTCCAAATTTCAGCTACACTAACTTCAGATGAAAGAATTATTTGAAGAAGAAAATGGCCCAAAGCAGAAAGAAGGTAAGAAAGGAAGGAAGGAAGGAAGGAAGGAAGGAAGGAAGGAAGGAAGGAAAGAAGGAAGGAGGGGAGGGGAGGGAGGGAGGGAAGGAGGGAGGGAGGGAGAAAGGAAGGAAGGGATGTTTTCTGGTAAAACACCCCTCTTCCACCACCACCCCAGCCCCATCTTTTTTGGTAAAGAGCTTAAATCAGGTTTTGTTTCAAAACCCAACTTAGAACTTCCAAACACTGTTATTAACATAACTTCAATATAGTTATTATCTTAATAGGAATGCAGGCATCACTTTTTTAGTATGTTATCAATAATGACATGAACACATTTAATCATGGTGACAACCTTTTAATTCTTTGCAGAAACAACCAAGACTCTTCAATAAATCCACCCCAAAGGAAAAAGCAAGAAAGAACAGAGTGGGGATTCTGGAGATTTTCTTTATTCTTAAGACTTTGCAGACATTTAAGGAGTTAATGAGGGTAAAACTGTGAAGAGAAAAATAGAAAAAAAGTAAAGAAAAAGTGCCAGATAGCACGGAATAGCAAAATACCAGGTAGAAAGATGTCAGATGCCAGTCCATCTCTTTATATCTTAATGTGAATATTGCCTGATTTTCAACTGTCAGGAAGAGTTGTAGGTAACGCACATGTGTAATATCAGGTGCTCAGAGAACCTACATGGAAAACAGCAACTGACTTCTGGGAGTGAAGAGAGAGGCTATCCTTGTGTGACAAGGCGGGTGCCAAGAGACTTGACCCAACAAGAATGTAGGTACAAAGAAACTGAGGTTTAAGAGGTGGGCTAGAACAACGTAGTTGACGCATACTATACTTTGAGGTTCCAGATGGAGCGTGGAGAAGATGACCTCAAACTCATGGTAATCCTCCTGCCTCCACCCCCGCCACACTAAGATGACAGATGTAAATCTCCACACTAGAGTTGTAGTTTTTTATGTAGAGATAAAGACCAAGGGTCTGTTGAGAAGTAAGTAAATACACTCTAGAGGTCCAGACTCAGCATGGCTGTTCTCATTATTTTGGGGTGCTCATGTTACCATATAATAAGTGGTTTATGATAGGCATGATGATATCAATGCATATCAACCTGCTGCACTCTTCCTCTCTCTGGAGAAAGCTTTGCCTAGTGATAGAGATGATGGGAATGCCTGATATCCTGTCTCTAGATTATTTTCAGCATACCTATTAAAGTAGAAAGCTCACAGGGGTTCCAGGTATCTCTTCTGAGAAGTCCAGAACTACAGACCTGCCATCAGTTGGGTCCCCTTGTTTCTCTGTCAGGACATACCACCTTCCAGCGCAAGTAGCTCTGACTACAGAAAGTGAAGGACAGATGAACAGGTAGGTAGCTTGAAGTGACCTCTATCTCCCCATGTCCTCTTCTGGCCACTCATACATACATTGTCCCGTCATGGGACGTGTACTTCAAACACTCCAATATTAGCTGGAACTCAAAGGGTTAATGCATTCCCTGCTCAGGCTGAAATGCAACCTTAATGGCCTGCTGTTTATTCTTGGCATTTCCAGTCTCCCAAAGAGACAAGGTTAGCTTGTAATCTCTTTGTGCTCATGGATGTGTGGGGGGTCTTACTGAGGAAGTAAAATGATTCTGACTTACCACATTCAGAGAAAGAAATCACAAATCAGCAGGCCAGCCAAGCACGATTATGTCACTGCTAACATTATTATATTTTCAATATGGTATTTCAGTAGGTTTCTTTCTACATAATAATTCATCAAGAATTACCCAAATTCTAATGAGCTCAAAGAACTTTGGCTCCAAGAAAATGAAGCCTTTATCGCAAATTGGTTGGACCCATGACTGCAACTTAATCATTCAATTGTACCTAAGTGAAGTTGCATTTTGACTTTGTAAGCTTAAGTTTCTGGGGGCTGAGGAGGGGAGCATTTTCAAAGTTGGGTCTTTAAGCCGTAAATGGTAGGATAAAAATGAATGGGGTCAGAACTTAGGATGTTTGAAATTAGCCACGGTCCCCAGTTCTCAGACACTGGGGAAAAAAACCAAAAAACACAAAAACCAAAACAAACCTTAAGTGTTTCAGATCACAGATGTGATCATGAGAGATGGGTCCATTATAAACCTCCTAGGAGAATCTCTAGAAGTTCTAAAATCCCACGAATCATTTCAGTGATGACCCCCACATAGATTGTGTACATGTATGTGTGTGTGTGTGTATGTATGGTCTTATATAATACGGGTATATGGATATGTGCCTCTATGTGTGTGTGTGTGTGTGTGTATGTGCACATATATATATATATGCATGTGCCATGGTTATGTATATATGTCTGTGTGTACATACATTTGTGTATGTGGAGGACTGTGTATGTATATGCATGTATATATGTCTTTCTATATGTGTGTCTACACATGTGTATATTTTTCTTTGTACATATGTATATGTCTGTATGCATGTGTATGTGTGTATATGGGTGTGACTGTGTCCATATGTGTGTGACTGTGTGTGTATGTAGGTATACCTGTATGAGTGTTCTATGTATGTACACATGTGTGTACGAATCTCTGTGTATATATGTATATGTGTATCTCTGTGCGCATACATGTATATGAGTATGTATGTGAGTGCACATTTGTGTGAGCGTCCATTTCTATGTGTAAGAGTTTGCATGTGTGTGTTCCTAGAAATCAGTGTATGGCTAGAAATAATAGTCAAGTCACCCAGCCCCGGACATACTTGAACTCTTTTTTTCCCTACTGGTTTAGTTCACTAAACAATTTCCCTCCGAGAAACGTAGCCTTACTCAAGTATCATGATTCCCATTTTACAGCTGAGGGGAAAAGAACCTCAGAGGACAAAAGCCAGTGCCTCAGTGTCATGGATCTAACACAGCGTGACAATGTGAAAGGTGGTGTGAGGCAGCTCAGTCAGGGCACTTCTCAGAGAACCATTTGAGGTACAACCTAAAGGCGTGAGTCCCTTACTGTGGCATAGAGTGGAATGCTCACGACCCAATGGGAATATCAGGGAAACAGGGTGCTTCCTTCCATCCCTCCCACAGGGCCCTGGGCAGAGTCAATGAGCCAGAGCTGTGACCAATCCTGCTTGCTCACCTTATGGTTCAAAACCTGTAACAGCAGGTTATAAATGACTAATTCTTATCTCCAGAAGAGAGTACAATGAGCAATGGTTTGAAAGTTGGTCAGAGCAGATGATGAGTAAATTACACGATTCTCTTAAGGCTTAACCATAATGTCCTGTATGAGATCATGAGAAAAATGCATCTGAAAGGTTGCAGGTTATCTTCAACTATATTAAAGGACTTTACCACTTGATCACTGTTGGATTACTACTGTTTACTGTCAAGACAATGACATTCTGCCCAATACTATTAAAAATAAGCAAAAATTTATAAACTAAGGCAACCTCTAAACCCCTCCCCCAAAGCTACAGAGACTCTATCACCTCAGATGTTCCAACAAGGAAAGAAATGCGCATCTCTGAGGACAATGATTTGTTGTCATAGAAAAGATGAGTGGAGGTCACTTATTTTCTTGTCTCGTACAGTGACCCAGGTCAAGATGGACTCCCAGCCCTGGTTCATTATGTGAAACAGTAACATTCACATCAGAGTGATACTTACTGTAAGAAGGAAATCAGAAAATATGCTATAAAAAGTTATTACCATAGAAAGTTCAAGTAGAGGAAAGAAAAGAAAAAGCCAGTAACAATGCAAGTTTCTAAACAAAACAAAACAGAAACAAACCTGGGGAGATAGCTTTTCCTGTAATCTTTGTAAATGTCATTTTCTGTATCATTGCACGCTAAGAGCTGAACACAACAGGTGGAAACACAAACTGTCATTCTTCTAGAGCTAAGAGGTAAGGGTCTTAGAAGATAATGCTGCTGGGTAGAGAAAGGAAGACTGACTCTTCCATGGTCCTAGCTTCACTTCTCCTGAACACCTGGATATGTCCTCGAGGGAAGAGGAAGGGTCTTGTGTTATGACTATGTTTTGTTTACAGAGAACAGTGTTTATGATCAAAACATAGCAGAAGCCTTTAATTCTTCTTTTAACCTCAAGGAGTCATGTGAATAGTCCTGTCAGAAGAAGTTAACCCCACTAGGCCTCTACCAAGAAATATACAAAAAGAATAGTCAATCCAATTAAAATTATAAATTTTAAGAGCAAATGTTGCTTTTAAGAGCCATAAAAACATTCCGTAAAGAATTGACACTCAGAAATTTAAGGAAACCAGTTCACGTGCAAATCTGTGTGGGGTTTTCTGTCAGAATAATAAGCAATTCCAGAGCAAAATTATCTTCGTTCTATTCATGAGGATTGAGAAGATAAAACTCATAGGTCAAGACTGGTTTTAATGTGGGCATTTGTGCATAGAAGTGAAAATTCACTCATTTCCTTCAGTTGAAAGATATATTTCAAGTGGAGGAAAAGGATGCCTAAATTAACCTCACCTTCAGTGAGATCACACTAAAGACAAAGGCAAACATTGAGCAATAGCATCAGTTGGTCCTGTACCGTGCCAGCCAGGATTATGTGAAGCTCTCTAGCTGAGAGTCTTCAAAAAACCAGTCTAGTTCATCGAGTGCAGCTGCCTAACCCAGGGTGAACGGCACATGCCTTTCTTAATAGGAAGACCACTTACATGACTTTAGTATTTGAAGTTACAACAAAGAGTTTCGGGGGCTGCCTAATTGTGGCTAAGATAACTGTACGGCTCAGTGTTCCGTGACGTGGCAACGGGAACACATTGCTTTGTGAGGTTGGACCCAACAACAATGGCACAAAACAGCCCAGGAGGTGCAGTAGCCATGAGTAATGCCTGCTGGAATGTGGATCTGTACACGGTGCAGCAGCAGGAGACTGAGATCAGAATATTAGAGAAGTAGATAGCAACTGCATTTTAAACCATGGAGTTCTTACCTAAGGCAGACTACAAAAGGCTAAGCACATGTTCTGGATAGAGAGCAGCTGACGCCATCAGATAAAATGGGAGAAATGGAGTTAACACATAATTCAAAGCCACATTAGTAACCGAATGAAATAGGTTTTTACATCTGCTCTATGATGTTTACAGTATAAAATACTATACCTCCAAGAGAAAAGTTCAAGAGAATAATGAATTTCTTCCCAGATTAAAAGAAAAAATGAATATAATCTTGGACCCAACTGTTGCATCCAGATAGATAGTACATGAATTTAGAGTGCTGGCCCATGTACTACAATCCTTGGACAGTAAGTTTTAAGTGCTCAGCAGATACCCTAAATCTTGACACTATGAGAACGGTGATGGTTGTTGCTTCTTTATTGTTTGAAATGAGGTCTTATGTAACCTAAGCAAGCCTGGACCTCCTAGGCACCTTGCCACCACCTCGGGGTGATGGAATCACCTCACTAGACTCCAATGCTGGACTTTTCATGATGGTATACCTACTCTCCAAATCTCTAAGACATCAGTGCTACCAGGAAAGGCAGCTCAAGATGGACAAAGTTCGTGTCTCTAGTGAATATTAGAAAAGAAGTCTGATGATTAATTTTCTCACTCACTACCATGGCAAGCACCTTCCTTATTAATGTCTTTTAACATTGTGAACGTGGAATAAAAATAGACTCGGATTCCCCAGGCAATACCACCGTAAGATCTGCCACACACAGGTTCCTTGCCTTCTCAATGGCCCACTTGGATCACAAGCAGCCGTCAACAGAACCTCTGAGTTCCTAACCAAAACCCAGCTGTAGCTTTCTGCTGGGTGCCTGCACCTACCCCACTAGGGATGTCTGCAGGTTCCTCTTCCAACACTACAACATAAAGCAGTGAGCTAGCACTCAGTGATGAGCCCACCTAGGCATGAGGTAGACATTGCTGGCAGCTTCCTTAGAGAGATGCTGCCAGTCAAGGTCTGGTCTGTGACAGAGCCACCACCTGAAAGTTGCATCACACAGACAACATATAGAGATTTAGGCCAGAAGTGACTTCCAGCTTGGGGGGTCACCTCCATTAAATTCTATAAGACTGAGACACGACAGACTCTAAGTAGGAGGATGCTGAAATGCTGATCTCTGACCTGGATCTGTTGCTGAAGCAAGTTGATTTTGTGTTGTTGCTGCAGAAGCTGCTGCTGTTGCCTCGCGATCTGTGGAGAAACAGAGAGCACTGACAACACAGTGAGTGAGACCCGGGGTAGGGAAGACCAACCTTCTGCCCATCACAGCTGGATCTGACACCAGCTGAAAGACAGAAACACCACCCTCCCATGAGCTCAACTGTCAGCACGCCATCCTTAAGGAGGCTCGAGAGAGACAGTCTCAGCGACTACTTACACCTTGTTTAAAGCCTAAATGGTGCCTCATCTCAGTAAGACACGGAAGGGTCTTGATGATTATTCTCCACAGCAAAATATCAACAACACTGTCAACCGTTCTGTAAAGAAAGCCTTTTGCCAAAAAGAGGAGTTTCCGGGGAAAAAGTTCAGAGTAGCCCAAGGTATCAAAGATACTAGCATCCTCAGATGGGGTTCTTGGCTGTTTTTGGCCTCGCCCAAGCTTCTTTAGCAGCTGTCCTTTGCACCATCTTGTCATCTGCACACTAATGTCACCTCTATTTCTCCCTTTCAGAATGTGGCATCCACACCCTCTCAATCCAATTAGAAGGCTGCCCTCCAATGATTTTGGTCTTGAGTTTTCTCTCCTGGCTCTATGACCCCACACTCTCTTGTTTTGATTCTGCACCATAATGAAATGTGTCAATCATCAAGATTTAATGTAAATGTCTTCCCGCCTTGTCCACTTTCATATGTATGCCACCTGTGTCTGTGCTCATTCTCATGACCGACCGACACATGTGTTTCAAGCTTCAGACATGTCTATCCACGCACATACTCAGCATGTACTCGAAGTTCAACAGGCCTGTCATTAGTGGAGATCTGGAATGGTGTGTGGTTGCCTGGGGGATGTTCCAGCTGAGAGAAGAGCAGTCCCATCCCACCTACTTGCAGTCTGCGAATTCTCTGTGGACTCAGTATTACTAACACCACGAACTACGACTCCATATGACTCTGTATTTGCTTAGCAGCTGCCTATTCATAGGAAACACCTAAGAATGCAGGGAAGGTGGGCCATGTGCACGTTTTGTGCACATCTGCCGAGATGAGTGTATATTTGCAAAGACGAAGAGGTGTCGAGCTGGCTTCAAGCACTGTGGTATTTAGAGGAACGTCAAGAAAGGCAGCTTCAGATCTCTAGACAACTGTCCATCATAGGCTTACAAGGAAGACCGGATTCTCCTATTGTTTTTATTACACAACTATTTCCTTTAACTTCTGTATTAAAAAGTTGAGGATGAAAGGTAAAAGGAAGGGTCAAGTCTCCATGGCTACAGAACACACTCTGTCTTTCCTCTCCTGGCTACAGGACAAACATGCAACCTCCCAGCCCTCATCACTAACCGCATAGAAAAGAGCATTTCTTCTCTTCTGAAGAGAGGTAGGAAAAATGGTGGGGTTTTGTTTGCTTGTTTCTTTAAAAATATTGCTCCTTTACTGAGGTTTGGTTGTCTCTCACAGGGCATCATCTTACTTGACATCTATTTCCTTTCAGAGATACCTCAAGAATGTGTCAAGAACCTGTCCACTTCAACCCTCCCTCCTGCCTCCTGTTTGAGCCAGAATCTAAGCTATGAGGATGGAACCTCCTCCTATTCATTGTTCTTTGGTTTCTGCTCTTTCTTCACCCGGTCTATTATAAGCTAGTGTCCACACATGGATCTTTTAAAGGCATACCTTGTCATGCTATTCATTTTTTCAAAAGCCCTCTGCCCATTCAAGAGTACAAGGTGGAGACCAAACCATGACTAGAGCCCATAGTGTCTGCTCCCTGGCTTCTCCCTGTCATCTCTTCCTGTGCTCCCTCATCCTTTGCTCTCTCCTAACTTCTTCAACACACTGAGCATGTTCTTATTTCTCATAGTTATTCTTATAGCTGAGCACTTGCTACAGCCTTCTTTGGGGAGCCCTGTCTGGGTGTCCACATGGCTTAGTCCCTGACCTTCTACGGGACTCTGTTCGTGCACTGTCTGTACAGCACTTCTAAGGCAGCAGCTTTATCAAAGCATGACTTTGCATCTATCAGGACTGTCACTTGCTATCTCCTGCTTTGTACTTGCCAACCATCATCAAAATGTCCAGTAGCTCACTGGGGTTGGAGGGGTTATGGCCTTCAAAACTTCTAATAACTAAATCAGAATTTCATTGATATGGATTTGTTGAACATATAGTGATGGACTAAAGCTCAGAATCCGGGGGGCAAGGCTGATATGATAGGTAAAGATTTCTCAATGTTTGTAAGGTCTGTAACAATTAGTACATGCAGAGGAATGACATCCCAGGGTGGGTGGGAATGCCACAGAAAGAATTATGGTCAGAGTAAAGGAGTTCTCAAATCTGGGAAAGCTGATTTCATCTCTGTCTCTGTCTCTCTACATGTAGATATAAATATATAATCTTTCTCTTTGTGTTGGATATATATATATATACACATATATATATGACATTATATCATATCTATAGATATGATATGTATACATATATATATTATTGGATATTATATATGCATATACATTATCCATACATGTGTGTGTGTGTGTGTATACACATACACATACAATTGTTTTTATGGATATTGTTCTTCTAATGCTGTCCACTATATTTTTTGAAACTGGGTCTTTCATTCTTCTAAAACTTGCCGAGTAGATTAGGCTGGCTAGCCAACCACCTCTGAGAACCATCTGTCTCAGCACTGGGCTTACAAGCACGTATCACTGCACCTGGCTTTCTTAAGAGGGTTCTCAAAGACTGACATCAGGCCTCATATGAAGGAGTCAAGCGGCTTACAGACCAAGCTGACTCCAGAGCTCCTTTCCCTCATCTTACAGAAGAGGATCTCTAGATGTCGAGTTGGGTTGCTTATGCCTGTTCCAGACAGATGACTCGACTGGGAGAGCATCCTGGGTGCCAGAAGCCTGACCTGTACCTGTCCCGAGGGCACTCAAGGCTATGGAGGTAGCATCACCAGGCATCTCTACCACAGGACGGCACTTCTGGAAAGACCTCAGGAAGAATGCCAGAGATCTTGGGAAAGGAAAACATTCTAGAATCTACTGATGATACTCACAGATGGGCCAGAATGTGTGATGGAATGAACAAAACCCCATTTCTATTCAAAAGAGAAAGCTGCCCTCTGGTCCCCTGAAGCAAGCAGAGGATCTCTGCCAGGTGAGCCCTTCAGCTGATCTACGGTGTGACTTAGCTGATGGTATGGGAAATTTAAGGACAAAAGTGGTCTACTATTGCCACAGAAAGTTGTCAGAACTCTTCACAGGGCTGAAGAAAGAAAACAGGTGCATCTAATAGTAGCATGATTACATTTAAAGGGAAATGATGATCCTAAGGTATTTTACTGAAAAGTCAAATATAATGGACATGGTGGGCTCAGCACTCAGGCGGGTGAGCCAAGAGGGTTAAGAACAAAGAACAGTCTGGGCTACATGGAGAGAAAGATCAAAATAATAATAATAATAATAATAATAATAATAATAATAATAATAATAATAGTAGTAGTAGTAGTAGTAGAAAATAATGAAAAAGAAAATAAGAAATAAAAACATTAACATCTCACTTGCCAAAAAAGTAAACAACAACCACAACATAACAAGAAACGAAAAGCAAAACAGATTTGTTTGTCATGAAGCAATAAAGGTCCAGAAGAAGGAAACCATGTTCAGAATGCCCATACCATTCAAATCATGTTGCCTGGGCATTACTCACTTCAGAGCTGCATTCTGTCCCCATTCCTACCCAAGAGAAGATATGTTAGCTCCCTTTCTTCCTCCTGCTCACTCCACAAACCCCATGACTGGGGTCTCTATGTTCATGGTCGCTATCCACACTGCCTGCTTTAGAGTCTCCTTCATATGTAAACACAAAACTTCTTGCAAGAGCCACAACAGGCAACTTTGTGCCTCCCGATTAGAACCCGGAATCCCTGTTTGAAACCCATCTATTTTTCAAAGCAAATTTACCTGCCGCCATCATTAGCCATTCTTTTTCACAATGTTCCTGCTGCCAATATTTTCTGAATTCTTCATTGTTTGGTCAGTCTTTCTATCATTATATAGTGACATATTGATTAATTTTGTGGAGTTTGTAGACTTAACATAGCTATCCAGTGCCATGCTGAGGACTGTCGTGCCTCACTACCTCCCATTTTCCTATGACCCCTGCCTACCTCTCTCTTACTTACAAATCTCTTTCTCAAATTTACATCTGTTCATTTTGTTTTGTGACCCAGAGATTCTATCCAGGACCATCTGTGTGACTATGAGCTTGGAACTGTCTATTAGAGCCAGGTAAACTCAATAGCAGGTATGCAGGTGAAGACAGACTGCCCATCCCCCAGACTCTATCAATAGCCAACTGTACAGCAGTTAGAGGTCAGGTACCAGCAGCCTCTCACATCTATGTGTGATTGTTAATAGGAACCAGTGTAGGTAATCACAGTTGGGTTAAGTTCACCATCACAATGGTTATGTCAGTGGGAGAGGGGGACATTTCACATGGTGCTTTTCTGTAATTGCCCTAACCCACTCAGTAAAACTATAATTAAAAGTTGGAAATTGTTTTGTATTCGATGTTTAGGGACTAAAAGTATTTGATGTCAGTGGCATTTGTTTTGTTTGGGTTGTTGTTGCTGGATTTTTTTCTTTATTATTGTATCTGTGCACTCATACTAAGATATCTTTGGAGAGGTGAGCTAAATCTAAAATGACACTCTTGTATATGGCTTAAACATCTTGAGCCTATGTCCTTAAGATCATTGTGTACGCCATGTTCTGTGCTTCTGGGCTTTGAGTGGAACTCAGCCTATGAGTCTAGATGGCATGTTTTCCACAGATGCCATCATACTGGTGATAAATCTGTTTGGGATTTGGGAGCATTTCAGGCATTTCTGTTCATATTTTCCTAGGTAGGATGGCCAACCCACCCCACTTCTATGGCTCCACCAAATAGTTATACAGTTTCTTTGATTCTTGGGTTAGAGGGTGTATTTGCTTGTTCCCTGTCTTTTTCTTTACTTTCTAGGGATGGAAAGGCAAAGCATGCCGTGCATCTTTCTCTACAGAGAACAGTAGTTACCAAGAACAAGACACAGCTGGCTGAGGATCCCCTGGTCCCCAGTCTCTCTCACCTGCTCCTGTTGCTGCTTGGCCAACTCCATCTGCTGGCGCTGTTTCTCTATCTGAGATGCAGCCAACTTCTTCTGCTCATCATGGGCAGCCAGGAGTTGCTCCCGTAGACTGGTCAGCTGATTGATCATCCCCATGAGCTGCCGTTCCTTCTCAGCAAGGCTCTCAGGAGTCCCTGAGAGGAACACAACAGTAAGACACATAGGAGAAATGAGAATGCAGCCAGCCATGTTTCCATGAAAATGATTCTGCTACAGAGGGAACTAGATCAACTACCTGATTGGTCCTGACTGGTAATGCACACACACCTAACTTCTTTTAGATTTTCCCTCAATAAGGAAAAGCAATTGCTACTTATCAGTGATACCAGAACCAAGCTGAGGAGATGGCTCAGTTAATTAAGTGCTCACTCTGTAAGCCCCAGTACCTGAGTTTGATTCTCAGCTCCTACCCAAAATTGTCAGCACAGGAATCAAAGCTTACTGTGGAGATGGAGACAGGGTGATCCTGGGTGCTTTCTGAACAACAAATCTAGCCAGTCAGAAAGCTCCAGGTTCATGGAAAGACATGAGGTAGTAAAAATGAGGTAGAAAGTGAGTGAGAAAGACTTCCATTGGGGTCAACCTCTGCTCTCTATAGGCACAAGCACACTTGTGTACATGTGCCAACTCATGTGTATGTGCACACATGCACACACAAAGACACACATGTGTGCATACGTGCACTTGCAAACACACATGGACAGGCACACACATACATGCAGATACATGCACACACAAACATAACGGATGCCAGAATGAGCAGACATTCTGATATTTTTATAATAAATATTCTATAACTTTCATATCTTTTATGAGTAAATTACAAATTGCTGGTGAGCGCCTTTGATTCTGAGGGTCTACAATGACCTGCAGGAGATAAAAGATACCTGAGCCAGAGAACTTGCCCTTTTGGTTTTGTTGTAACAAAACAGGCAAAACACAACCAGGGGAAATTCATAGCCAAATTATGGTGCGATCAAGGCATTGTCAAGAAGAGGATCTGCCTTTCATTTTTCAAAAAAGCTTTGTTTTATTTTTTTATGTGTCTGTGTATGTTTATATGCACATGAGTGTTGGTCCCCCGACAGTAAGAAGATAGTTCTGGTTCATTCCAGGAGATTGTGAACTGATGATGTAGGTGACAGGAACTGAACTATGATTCTTCTGGAAGAGTAGCAGCATTCGTAACCACTGAGCCATCTCTCCAATCCTTCTATTACTTATAAATCAACCAGGAAGATCAGCATGAGAAATTCTCTCTTAATATAGGGGCAAGACCTTGGCTCACAGCCTGTGGTCCAGTGTCAGAGCATGTGTGGTAATGGGTTTATCCCTGGGCACCACAACCAAGGAGGGAGTTCTAAACTACGTCTCAGATCACCTTCTCATTTCCAAAGCCAGAATACAGTCAATAAGCCAAATATCCGAGAGTACAACAGGTTCCCACTGAGGGATAAAATGAGGTTGGCCGATGAGAATCACCTTAGGTTTACCCCAAATCACACATGAATCTAGAAGTTGATAAGTCACAATGGTCATTTAAAGGAAGTGCATAGTCCAGATATTTACAGTGCCTGCACATCTTAAGTCAGGCTGAGCAAAGTGTGCTGCACCGAGCCAGAGATGAGGCTACCTGAATTGTTCTAGAACACATCAGAGGAATAAGTTCCCTATGGTAAGGTGCTAGCTAACAGTAGGGCAGGTTGCATTCCTTAATTCCATTTTTCACTTCAAACAGATGACACTAAACACTGCTCTAATGACACATTGGCCACCTGTATACATAATTAGAAAGATCTAGTCTACCTCAGTCACCCTTGACAACCAACTGCATCCCTTTTTATGAAGAAAAGAGTTCCTTTTTTTAAAAAAGGAAGAATAGCTACAGTGAGTGGCTTGTTTTCAGGTCTTCTTTTGGAAAAGACAAACTTTTTAAAAATATGGTTTCCAACACATTGCTAAGGAACACATAGAGAGTGATTTGACATAGATGGACATAAGGGAAGAATCACTATTTGTGATACTGTATTACCATTTATTTATTATTTGTATGTATGTATGTATGTATGTATGTATGTATATATGTATGTATGTGAAGTTGTGTGTATACCACAGGTGTTCTCTCTCTCTCTCTCTCTCTCTCTCTCGTGTGTGTGTGTGTGTGTGTGTGTGTGTGTGTATGTGTGTATGTGTGTGAAAGGCTAACCTTGCACATCATTCTGATAGAATGAGTAATTGAACATAGTCCATGGAATTTCAGTTAGACTGGCTGGCCAGAGAGCCCCAGGGATCCTCTCATCTTCATAGTCTAGTACTTACACCTGACTTTTTAGGTGGGTCCCTGGCATCCAAACTCAGGCCGTCAAATTTGTGGGGTAGGCACTCTACTCACTGAGCTACCTTGCTAGCCCTTATTTACAACACTTCTTCTTATGAACACTTAGCTTTGTTCAGGGCAGTTGGTTAAGAGATCATAGCAATCAAGTTAATACATTTCAGTGTAGGCATAACATTATTGTGTGCTGTGTAAAGGTTATCCTTGTATTATTCAAATGCTGATTACTGTGCTGCCATATCTGGTTGCAGTCATTATTCTGAAAACCCTGTCTAGATGTTGTGTGCATTTCTCCCCAGTCAGTCCCTGACTGGTCAATAAAGGAGCTGTTCAGCCAATGACTGAGCAGGGCAGAGAATATGGAAAGGGAGGGAAAAGGAGAGAGGCAAAGTGAGAATTCACCACAGGGAGTGAGTCCAGGAGACACCATGAGAGAACACCTGGAGCCCAGAGAGCCAGATCAGTACTAAAACGCAAGTAGTGTAGGGATTTTGACTGCGAGGTAGCCAGATTATCTCAGAGGATTAAAGTCAAGTGATACTGCCCAGTTGTACCCTTAAATCTCGTTCAGTAAATATAATAGTCATGTCTCAATTATTTGGGAGCTAGTTGAGTTAAGAGAAGAACTGTAACAAACACTTATAAAAAAGCCACTAACACCTCAGAAATTCGTGTTCTATCACAACTGAGGCATCTTACTAAGGAAAATGTGCTATGCGACTATTCTATCTCAATATTAAAATAATCTAAATCACAACCAAGGCATCTTACTAAGGAACATGAGCTATGCGACTATTCTATCTCAATATTAAATAGTCTAAATATACCCAGAAAGCTTTCCTTCATGGGAATACTCACTTGACATCAAGATGCTATGCCATTATTAAAGCTCTGAATTGTGAGCACGGTGCAAGGCATGTATATATCCTTAGGTTAATAGTCAATATTACATCTAAGGATGCTCATTACTTCTAGGAGATCCCACATACAGAAACACATGCCAAGGAATAGAGACACAAATAAATATTTTAAATATAAAAGCCACGAATTATCTAAATAGTGAGTCAGGATAATTAGTCACGGGGCATCTAAACTGGGGAGCATTACCATTTTGAAGAATGATGACACAGGATTTCTTCATGATAGCTGCTCACGTAACGAGCCGGATGAAATGATGCTTTCGTACTAACACTCACCACATGACATCCACACGTCTACACTACAGGGCAGAAGACTGAAATGTAGTGGATCCACACATTTTTAGTAAATATTTTAGGTGATGAGATTATACGTTATCTTAATCTTTTCTTCATATGTACATATTTGCTAAATTTTCTATAGTTATTATTTATATTTTCAGAAAATTTATCTCACCTAAATACGCAGCATTATAATTTAGGCACCACAGAGGCACAAGTCCATAACTACAAGCTGATACAACACAGGGGTATGCAGGAGTACAGTATCTGGTAGGGAGTATCCAACAAAAAAAGCTATTCTGGCTTTCCAGACAGGAAAGATCAGCAAACTTCTTAGACTGTCACTAAGCTATGTAGATAAAATATATTTCGTGTTTAAAATAGACATGTGATTTTACATTTGATTCTAATTTTGTGAACCTTGAGCCTACTCCAAAGTGCCTTCTCTCCAGGACTAAAGATGGAATCTGGGGCCAGGGGCATGCACACTCACACTCTTCCAAGGAGCCACACCCTAGGACCTCACTTCTCTTCCAGTTCCCCCATGGAATAACACACAACTACTCCCTGCGTGGCCAGATCTTCACTGAGTCTCCAAGCCCATGGTAACCTGAGCTCCTGATTGAAACATCAGCTCCTCCCCTTTGCAGGCAGAGCAAACCAGCACATGCCTGCTAGACAAGGAGCCCCTGAACTCTGGCTAATGAATGACATAAAGAATAACTCCCTTCACTTTTCACTCTTCTCATACTTGGTCACCGTGGGTTACTAAGACGGTCTAGGGGCTTTTATTTCATCAGTACAAAGACTAGCGGCTTTTATTTTTGAAATACTGTATAGAATTCAAGTTTGGGCTGCTGAGAGTTTAGACAAGAAGGTAGAATTTTTACAGTGATCTCAGTTTCTATGAAAGCCCTAAACTAAAACAAAGATATAAACTTGAGGGCTGCACTTCCAAATTCCCTCATTTTCTGTAATGACTGTGCAGTGTAGAAAGAGGCTCACCCAGTGGCCTATGGGCAAGAAGGGGCTAATAAAGAGTTAATCAGCATTCTAGACATACATACACACAAAAAGGAGAATATTACCTAGATCCTGGGAAAACTCCAGACCAGAAAACAATAGTCAGCAGCTAGTGTCTATTCATTTAAACCCAGAGTTCCTAGAGGCAAGCACCACATCACTCTAAGGAGTGTCCTTGTGGGCAGTGATCTCTGATTCAGACCCATGGAGCACATTCCTGTGTTTTGAGAACTGCCATTGATGCTGGTGTCCCAGCTTCTAGCACATGTGTGTTTGGATCTATGTTAGTGTAGCTTTAGACTCCTTGGAATGAATGCTCACTAAAGGTAAAAAAATATCCACTATCATTCTTTCCAATGTCCTAGTAACCAAGGTGGGACAGTCCCATATGCTCACACAGGCTCCTCTGAGGCAGTGTGGGCCAGGGTACTTCTTTGTATAATGAGAAGACCTGTGGACTGAGCACCATCACCAATTCTCCTGCCTCTGTGAGGACCATAGCCTAGCTGGAAGCCAGGTATCCCCTTCACCCTTTGTGATTTTTTTTTCTTGTCAAACACATTAAAAGTCCTGTCCACCATGGAGCAGAGCACACATCTCATGGATCCACCATGGAGCAGAGCACACATCTCATGGATCTGTGTCTCTAACACCACGGGTTGATCCCTGACATGGTCTCTCTCTTACATCACCTAGGTAGTCCATCTCTATCCCTCCGACCAGTTTATTGCTTTCCCCAGTAAAACCGAGACTTCAGGAAAATGTACAGTGTGTTATGCTTGGAAGAGGACATCAAAGCACGCTACACAAGTCACAACAACAATAACCACCCCACCCCCGCCGTCACAGAGTCATCATGATTATGGGGCAACATTTGATTTATTTTTCTCACAGAACCCTGCATGAGAAGCAGCATGGCCCTCATCATCATGTGCCTGTACCATTTTCTCCTTTGACAGGATGCTTCTTTGAATCCCTTTACAGGAGCACACACCTTTGCTTGTCTATCACTCCCTCATCCAGGACAGGGTCTCACCGGTGGACATAGCGCATGTACTGAACGAATTTCCTTGGGGAGGAGCATGTTAGATCACATGATTTCTCATCACTATACTCAAGATGGTCTCTGTCATGGCTTATACCATCAAAATGTCTCTAGAAATTCCTCAGCTTCCCATGTTCATTTGAGGATTATAGTTAAGCAGAGTCCAGCATGGGGACTATGTTCAGAGAAACAAGTCCTTAGGTGATGTCATGTGGGAATATCACATACTATTCTTAGATCAACTAGGATTCTAGCAGTATTCCCAGGCAGCGTCATCTGTGGTATCGACTGTCAAATTTGTAGCCTGTAGTTGAAAATAATGTTGATAGCCAGTGAGACAAATACTTCCCAGGACTGGCTTCTTCCATTCATTGAGTTGCATCTACAATACAGCTCCTGTGGGACTCGTACGGCTTTAAGTGTTAGTGCTATGCACGGGGTAAGCCAGGAAAAAAAAAGGTTGCCTATACTATAATTCTATATGGAAGAGATAACAAATTAATAAAACTCAGGCCCTCGAGATGGAACCTGAAGGCCAGCTCCTCTAAGAACCTCTCTTTAGCATTGACGTTAAAATGATGACCACCCCTTATTTCCTGTCAACCAATATTGTGCACTGTATGTTGCATTTGTGTTGACACCAGCTTTAATATGTTACCTGCTGGATTGAAAACTCTATGATGGCAGGGCACCAGCTTATTCTGCACTGTTGTTGTCTACAGAAGAAGGCCACAGACTTCCTGGACACCTGGTATATACTAGCTAAATGAACAGAATCAACCAGAGGAAAGTCAGAAGGTCACACAAGTCTATGAACAGTTCTACCTACAAGGTCGATCCTTCAAGTAATCTTAACTACATTCTACATTCTCTTTGACATGGTCGGAATAAAACATGAAGAATAAGAGGGAGATAGAGAGATGGCCCAGGAGTTACAGGGGCCGTATGCCCTTGCAGAGGATCTGACTTCAGTTCCCAATGCCCACACAGGGCAGCTTGCGACTGCAATCTGTAATCTGCAGGATCAAGAACGCTTAAGCGCCAAGCCATCTCTCCAGCCTTCAATAAAGAACAAACACTTCTACCTTTCTAATTTCATTCAAATAACTTTGATCAAGCTAATTCCACTCACATGCTTAATGTGCCTAAGCTGTTAAAATCAGTTTTTCATAAGATCACATTCTATTTGCTGTGTTTGAATTGTGATCAACAGCTGTCATATTAATTTCTTTCTTACTCCCATTTTATTGTATGTATATGGGCATTTTGCTTCCAAATATTTCTGTGTAGCACTTGTGTGTCTGGTGCTGGCAGAGGAAAGAAGAATGCTCTGGATTCCTTGGAGCTGGAGTTAGGAGTTATATACAGGTGGTATGAGCCAGTTAGTAGGCGCTATCAACCAAATCCTGGTCCCCTTCAAGAACAGCCATGGTATTAACCACTGAACCTAGCATGCTATTTTTTTTTTATTGATGTTTACTGCTCAAATATGCTCTGGTTTCAACGATTTGTTCTGATATAAAGTTAGGAAGGTCAGCATGTGAACAGGCCGAGGACATAGAAACATGTGTATGGAAGAGCCAGGCACCAACCACTCCGGCTGGAATTTCATGGGGGTTCTTCAGGTACAGATTGTCTAGAAGTGTTCTCAGTATTTAAAGGCCCTATGAGACAATCTTGTCTAAAGATAGGAAAGACAGACCATTGCACATCATGCAGAAGGCACAGAGTGCATCAATACCACAACTACAGTATGTGGTTTAGGATACACATCTCTGGTTATTATCAGTTTCTAACAATCTGTGAACTGGGATAGGATGACTATCACAATAATTTTGTAAGAAAGTTATTCATGGTGTCATAAGCAATACTTAACTGTGACTTCCCTTAAATGAGCGGACTAGGAAATAGAAACCACAAGACATAACCTTAATTTCCCTGGGTAATGGAAAAAATTGGGGTCACATGACTGCTCACTGCTGTGGCTGCAACATGCCCCCTTACTAAGATTAGTATGAAGCTAGAAAAGTGGGGGTTTGAATTAAACCACCCCAACAATCCAGATTGAATTTTCACATGCTATGGAGGAGCCTGTATCTAAAATGTTACAATTCTAGCTTCTATCAAGTCTGTCAATTGTTTTAAATGCCTGGATAACACTGTTGATGATGCTATTGCTTTTTCTAATGCAAGATCAGGTAAGATCTGATCTAAGTACTTCCTATCATATCTGAAGCAAACCTTAGGAAGCATCCGTCTTGCACTCAGTACAATGGATGTCAAACTCCACACTCGTGGCCCACCGCCACTGAAGGGAGCAGCATGATGCTCCCTTCATCCCTAAATTTGCTTGTGCACCCAAAAGCAAGTCAACCACTGGGCCATAGAGAGCACGGATGCTTTGAGTCTTTAGGGGCACTACATCACTCCCTGTCATCAGAATCTCTTCAGTCTCATAAAATTTTAAAATATTTTTTAAATAAAACATGAAAACATCACTTAGAAGCAACTCCCAAGGGTAGAAAGTGAAGTTGGAAAATTAAAAACATAAACACTTGTTTTTTGGAAGTAAATAACTCCATGGAATGTACCTGACATCTGGTTGACTCCTCATTAAGCATCTTCAGGGTGCATCAGGCCTCACAGGAAATCAATACTCCCACTGTTCCTGAAACTGTGAAGACTTACACACTCCCATTCAGTGTGCAAATACATCCCTCACAGGTTACTCATGGTGATGCTTCTTTGTCCTTAAACAACTACAGGGCCTGAAGCGAACGGGTTCAGGACACCTTCCCAAGTGACAGAATGACGAACAGATGAAAATGCTTACCAGTTTCAAATTTGCAAAAGTCTAAATGAGTTGGGTCACTTCTCAGATACAGTCCAAGTGTGTTTTTGAGTCAGGGTCCTTTAATAGCCAGGAATGAGCCAAGCTGTCATGGTTAGCTAGGCCGAGATGCCTGCCTCCTGGTCCTGAGATAACAACCAAGAGACCAGAGCCAGCTTAGCTTGTAACCATGGGTCTGGGACTTGAACTTATGTCCTTAGGCTTGCCATGCAAGCCCTATACCAACTGACCAAGCTATCTCACCAGGATTTATATCTCGTCCTTGAAAATAGAAAAACAAAATGAATAATAAAAATAATAAAAAAAAAAAAAAACTTTTTTCTGATTTCTGTTCCCTGCCTGCTTATTTTCAAGTTGTCTTAATGCCATTTAAACGGAATAATTACCTCTTTCAAGGCACATACTCAATATGCCTGTCTGTTTCAAAAATGTACATCACCTGAGAGATTATCTTAATCCAGGTATTGACTGCACACAGCCTCTGCTTAATTCCTGAGCTCAAAGGCAATTGTCTTGCCCAAAGGATTAATGACGTGAATCCAGAGCTCTATGGTGTTTGCCTGTATGTCATCTAGAAAGAACAAAATTCTGGACTTGAAATAGTCCTATTTTTATATTATCGAGAACAGCTGGCATTTCATTCTACATATAGAACATTTTGTAAGATTTAACTAATAGAGTAGAACCTTTGAGTCCTGGGCAGGGCAAGAGAGATCTACTCAAACAGTTCTGGCGGTGGCCTTGTCCTGGACTTTTCTGAGAAACCTGGCCAGCAAACCTCCCAATCAGTGTCCTACTTCTATTAAAGCGGTGGGAGAAATAAATGAGAGGCATCTGCATGTAGACATGGATATTATTTTCTACAAGTGCATACGGCAAGTAATAAGTAGTGTTCGCAGCTGCTTGGCTGAAAAATGAATGGTCCGTTTAGACTAGTCAAAGCCATCATGGATCCCCAGACACTGTCCTCAGTTGAAGTGCCAATTCAGAGACTTTCAGTGTCAAGGAATTCCATGCTAGCTGAGATGCCCTGGGCCTCCTGGGTAGCTAGCTGGAATGTGCTTCTCCATCCCCACCCACCACCAGGCTACAAAAGGCATCTGTCACCTTGTTCACCACCGCTGCTTAGAGCTTTGACTGCAGATGACATAGAAAGTCTCTGAGAGATCCCAGTGATACAATATGTCTGTAGAGAAGGGAAGAAACCATTTCCTCAGGAAGCTCCTTGGAGTGAAGTATAAGCAAACAGATCTTGTTGGCAAAGCTTTGGAGACCAACTGTTTCTCCCAAACTAGATCCTGTGAGCCTTGCATGTGTACAGGAGACAGTGATTTCTACTATGTCTTTAAAACCCTGACTGGGTCACATCTCCAAAGTGCTAGAGTATAAAGTGGTACAATACCAGGCAAAACGTTGTTTTTTTTTTTTTTTTTTTATGGAACTTTAAGGGCCAGGGACATGGCTCTATGGCTAATGGCACTTGCTGCCAAGCCTGAGGGCTGAGTCTGAGCCCTAGCGCCTATCTGATGAAAGCAGAGAGCTGACTTCTAGGATTCACCCTCTGACCTACACATATGCGCATGTGCAAATGTGTATACCCATGTCTGAAAGCGCATGCATACACAACAAATAAATGTAAAAGAGACAAGTAAGCACCCCTCAGAGGCCGGTGACCTCAGTGACCTCTGCTAACCTTGTTTCTTGAGTGAAGAGAGTGAAGCTAGAAAACATTGTTTCTTGAGTGAAGAGAGTGAAGCTAGAAAGACGACCATTTATGGACAGCCCACACCCATCAAACCTACATATTCTTCCTACTTGAAAAGGCTGAGGCAGGCGGATTTCTGAGTTCGAGGCCAGCCTGGTCTACAGAGTGAGTTCCAGGACAGCCACTTGTTGTTTTCGAATATTACCAGGGAGGAACACTTTCGTAAACTTTCTAAGTTCTGACTCTACTAGTTTGTTCAAATACCTTGAAAGTCATTCATTAGTTAATACCTTAAAGCTAATGCACCAAAGAATGGAGATTAGACCCTGGCTTGGCTACAGTGTGAAATCTGCAAGCGCCCTCCCTCAGTCTCATCTCTCTCATTTCTTTCTTCATCTATTTTCATGTCCTATATTCAATAAAAATTTACGTAAAACTGGCCGAGATAAACAGAGGGGCACTTTTAGGACCTGAGGAGATCCAGTAAACACTATGAACCTGACAGTCATCACCCGGGCCCCCCCAAAAGTTCTAATCTGTTCCCGTGAAATGATCGTTGGCAAACCAAGCAATTGTTCAGCACATTCCTGCTTTCGTATTTTGAAAAAGTGCACAGGACCACTCCTTCCCTCCCCCAGCCAGAAACAGCACACAAACATGTTAGCCTCACACCTTCCTTCCTCTGCCTGGGATAAAACGGGCCTCAGAAACAAGGCAGCCATTGTTCTACGACTTCTTCTGAGGTGGCGAGAAACCGCATTCCTGGGCACTGCCTAATCTCTGTGCCTGACCTCCCAAATTCACTTACCCCCAGAGGCAATCTTCCACTGTACCCTCTGCACCTATGAACAATGATTCGTAATTGCAACTGTCACACACAGTCAGCAGGCAAAGAAACTCAGTGCGGGTTTCCCTACTTCTGTGGGAAACCTGAGCCGAACACCTAATAGCCATGCTCCCTGCAGAAGAAGGGACCAACGGTTGCTTTCAAAACGCTTCTGGAAACAGCTTTTTTTTTTTTAACAGAACCAGAGGACAATAACTGGACTTGGGCTCTGAATGTGAAGCTTGAAAGACTCAAAATTAAAGACAGAAACTTCTTTTGTGGTTTTACTAGAGCATCCTAAAGTAGCCCCAGGCTAGCCTCAAAGCAGAGAGCACAGAGCTTCCTCCCCCTAAGCCTATCTCACTACTGTTGAGACTTTCAAGTCTGACTTGTGAAGGAAGAGGAGGGAGGATCACAGGCTTAGGGCACGCAGGCAGTCGCCTCTGCCTCACTCTTAGTGAGGCATGAGGTAGGTGGAGAAAAACAAGAGGCAGGCACAAGAGGCATCCTTTGCCTCAGGGATCACAGGTTAAAAGTCCACCAAAAAGCTGAAGTGCTTGATATCCCAGAAAGTGTAGCTTTTCTCTGTGTTCTCCTTAAGTTCTGCCAAGTTCTAAGGCATGCTAATTAGTCATTGAAATTTTCTTCCAAAATTAATGTTGGTCAACAAACTTGTTGATGGATCCTCATTCTCCCTACCTGTTCACAACCCTCCGAAGCCAGAACTTAGGCAACATCAAATGACTGACAAACGTGTGAAGTCGTCAGTCAAATGTTTTCTAGAACTTTCCAGACAGCCAGATATAAATGGTCTCTAGTAGGAGAAATAGTTGAAAAGATAAATGCTTTGCTTCTCTCTAGAATACTTGGAGGGGACAGAACCTTAAAGCTGAGACTATGTCTTTGATTCAGATACCACAAAGTTATTTAAACATGTGTCTACATATACACTATGAATCTGGAGATTCTTGAAATTTACCTTTAGCACCTGATAAGGATAAGCACCACAGTCCGTAAGCAAATATGATATTGTTGATGACATGCTATCTTGACATTCCCAAAATTAATATCGCTTTAGAATTTAGAATCACGAGTATCCTTGTGGCAGCAACAGGGAGCTGTATGCTGCCCACTGTCTTCTGAGAAGTGGTGGTTTAAAACTAATTGAAAGGATCATCCATTTCTATTTCTACATGAAAAAATGAAATCTCCTCCCTTGTACTGGAAGTTTGTTATGATATGAATAATAATCAGCATCTTCTGAAGTCCACAGAGAGCTTTTATTGGTTATAATTGCTGATTCAAATAAGCTTAAAGCAGAAGCATGTCTGACACTGACGTGAGACATCCTTGTACTGTGTCTTCCTTGCTGATCTTTGGCTGCTCCAGCTGTCCATTGTACGTATGCATACTTCAGATATAGAGTGTGAATTATAATTTACGAGGCAAGGATTCTAACCTTGTTGATATGTTCTTACCTTTGAAGTAAACCATTTAAGTCAAATAAGAGGAAGAGAAGCAGAGCATGCCACAGATAGACTGGGTTCATGCTGTTAAGAAAAAAAAAAAACCCACAAAAACAACAGAACCCCATCCTTGGTCCTTTACAGAACAAGCAGAACACATAGACAGACATGATCTGCTTCCGCTAGAAGAGAGACCTGCCACAGAGCATGCATGGAGCAAAGGGGCTGGGGACAGAAGTATTCCATAACCACTAATAAATAGCAACTCCATTTCAGAACATTCTGGATAAAAGCAGGCACGTACTTCCTACCTTTTATTTCTCCAAAGTTCCCTGATCCCATTGCCAGGAGCTTGTCTTTCCAGTCCTTGGAGAGTAGCTTTTCAATACTGGGAGTGTCTAAGCAAAGAAAAAAATACACTTATAAGCAAGGAGCATGACTATTTGCAGCAGACTCATAGAAGCCTATCTGCTAAGAATAGGCCATCCTGATCCTGGCCCCAGCTCATAATGACTTCATCAACAAATTGATAACAGGGGAGGGGGGAAAAGGAGCGTGTTTGGTCACCTGCTGTTTCGAAATCATTAGCTTTTCCCCCTTCCAGAACAAAGGCATACTAATTCTTTATGACAATGGGCTCCTGTAAACCTACAGCTTATTGTTTTACAATTTGGTGAACAAATTCTCGCTCTAATGGATGCTTGTCAATTTCAGAGTGTTAGTCGGCAGTCGAAAAATAATTATGTTGATAAAATGCAGAGTGAAAAAAAAAGGCAAAGAATTAGCCTTTAAATCTGCTACATGTAATTACGTCCCTCTGTGTGTTTACAATTCCATGCACTTTATAATATGTGGAACATTGTTTGGTGGTAACTACGCTGTGGTAAGATTTGTGAGCACACATTGAACACTGAAAAAAAAAAATAAAAAAACAAACAAACCAAAAAAAAAGTTTGACATGGAAGAAGCTTTTGAAAGATTGCAAACTCCGTGAACAAAGTAATATCAATAATGCAAGTGCATTATTTGCCTATTTCGGATGTGTATCACACCTTTTTCAAGTATCCCATGTTGGAACAGGATGGGCGAATTTTAGAGAGCAAGGTCCCCTGAGTCATAGAGCTTGGTTTGTTTTTGTGGATACCTCATCTCTACCCTCTCTGTTTGAACTGAACCTGAACTTTAAGTCAATATAACTGCAGTAAAACCAGGGGACATTAGACTCAGTTCCAGACAATGGCATTGTGGTTGTGTGCTCATGTCAGTGTTGAGCTGATGTACAATGATAGTGCATTTCAATTCCACAGCTGGCCTACCATAAGTGAGAGCTAAGTGCTCCTAGTACTGCAGGTAAGAGACCCCCATGCCTCATCTAGAAAACAGCACTGCACCTATGATCTTGGCTCTCAGATACATATGGTCTTCTCTACATCAGTGTTCGTCTGCGTTTCTATTTATTCAGATGATTATTTACCCCCTAGGAGGGACATAAAGGAAGGACTTGTTAACTTATCAGACACCATCTGTCCTAAGGGGTCTCGGATAAGCTGAGGTTAAGAATGGACTATTTCTAAGATGTCAAAAAATGATTGGTGGACATTTAGATATCACTTAAATATATTTAACTATATTGAAATATCGAAGGTATCAGGTGCTATTTTACATTGCGTCCATATATGTGCATATGTGAGCAGGTTCCATTCATGATATGTGCTTGTAATATGTGTCTCTCTCTGTCACGAAATACCCATTTCTAATTTTTATATTGAAGGAAAATCCTAATGAGTTTACTTGCACATTTTCCTACAATGCCCCCTTGTTTTTCTATCTCGTGTTTTGGAAACAATGCCAGACAGCAATGCCGTAATCAGCCAGAGTGAAGACTGGTGTTGTAATTGGTGTTTCCACTTGCATCACGATATTTAAAGTAAGTTGAAATTACTTCTGCATGGAACTTTGGTGTGTCTACGTTCCCAGTGAGCATTGGGAAAAATCAGTTCTTAAACCTTTCTTATCAGAGTAGGTTAAACAAACACCACTGTTCCTTTATCCAGAGCTCAACAACAACAACCACAAAAACCCTTGAGTAAGGTGTCAACAGGGCATGGCCAATAAGTTATCTGTAGGAGGGTTCTGTCAATCATTAAAAGCTAACAAACCTTTGCAAAACAGGAATGTGGCGATGATAGAAATCCACTGTGGACTAACAATGGCCCCGCACCTCCCTGCTCCACAAGCAGATCCTTTTCCTTCTAAGGCTATTGTCTGCCAGGTCCTGGCAAAGCCTTTTCCTTGCAGCTAGACAAAATATCTACTGTCGCCACCTCATAAAGGGACAGAAGTCTTCTGTCTAAGTTGCAGAGTTAAAAGAAACAGCAGTCAGATTTGTGGAACCCACAGAACATTCCAGGCCTTCCTATTAAGGAGCATTAAGATAGAAAGCTCCCAGAGAGCTGGGTCAAGTTTGACTCTTAGCATACAGAAGGGAAGGAGGGAGAGAGGGAGGAGGGAACGTTTGTGAAAACGGAAAATCAGAAATATGTCTAACTTGGGTTGTCACATCTAGGGATGACTCACAAATACCAACACCTTTCACTGAGGTGTGAAATGTGTACCACAGAGTCAAATATATGTACTGAGTAGCCCCCGTCCCAGGGACTGTGCCAATGAATGGCCTCTGTTCTCTTGTTGAATCATCACC
Source organism: Rhynchomys soricoides (assembly GCA_019843965.1). Classification (NCBI taxonomy): domain Eukaryota; kingdom Metazoa; phylum Chordata; class Mammalia; order Rodentia; family Muridae; genus Rhynchomys; species Rhynchomys soricoides. The sequence goes on along the minus strand of JADRCH010000203.1, from coordinate 559,723 downwards.
AGAAGTCTGAGAAGGTGTAATTACTTCTAGGTTGTGGGGTCTAAGAAAGACGCACGCACGCACGCGCACACACACACAATCAAGCATAGACCAGTCTGTGGTTTTAAAATACATGCTGGGAAGAATAATGTCTTTGGTAGGGTTTTGTTTGTTCCTAGCATCCCAAACACCTAGTGACAAGACAAGAAAGCTCCCATTCTGAAGGTTAATTGTTGAGTAACAAAGCAAGTCCCTTTGTGTGTCATGACAAACTTCTCATGGTAGGTACAGATTGACATGCTTCTGCTTTGCTATTTAATAAACAAAACAAACAAACAAACAAAAAACAAAGCTTAGGAGGATGCAGCACCCACTCAGGATGAAGCTGAGTCCAAACCTCCCAGCCTGATGATTAAGGTGCTTACACACATGCTCACACGTGGACAACATACAGACACATGCACCCATTTCCTCTGTGGAAGAATTCTAGATCACAGAAACCACTCTAAACTCCACTAGAGTAAAAACTTCAAAGAATAAATTGAATTTTCCACAATAAAATGTTTGTGTATCAACTATGGATTATAAGGCTAGATCTTTCTTTTACTGTTCTCATTGGCACCAGAACGTAATCTAATTATATGATTTTGTTCATGTGGAATTGGCCTTTCATGCTTTTTCAAACCCATCATGTGATTGTGTACAATGAAATCACTCCATTTTACTCATAAGCTAGAAGGAATACTAGAGCATGAGTAAAAAAGAATCCAGATCGTCATCTACTTTGTGACAGCAGCTAGCTATTGGTAAGGGTGGGGTCCGGGCCCTCAGTGTTCACCTATATGAATTTCTGTCACATAACTGGGGCTAGCAAGTCTATTTGCCACAGTGCATTTCCTGCCATGGTCTCATGTACCTACAGGTCGTTCCTATAGTGGTGCTAGGAAATGACCTCCAGTCATGAGAAGGTTGATGTCCTCCACACTGATTAAGCATCTCAGGAGACAGTCAGGAAATTCATGATTAGAAACATGAAAGACAAAATGGCAAGATCCCAATGTTTACAATCACCTGTTTTCTCGTGTGAATTTAATAAAGGGACGTCTACCACAGCTCCATAAGCACCACTCACTGTTAAGGGTGTGAAAAAAAGATAGTGACTTACTATGCAATATTTAGTTTTCAAAAAAAGAAAAACAATGAGATTTACTTTTAAAGACACAGAGTTGAGTTTTGTCTGGTGTGTGTGGTTGGCATCTCTTTGCATTGCTGGTAAGTTCTGCAACTGGCTTTTTTTTTTTTGAAGGATTTCACTGAGTAGACCAAGCTATCCCTCAACTCACAGGGACCTACCTTCCTTTGCTTTCCAAGTGTGTAAATTAAAGGCATAGCCCTTTTTTTCTTAATTTAAACATGTAGAACTTTATTCTCCCAAACATTGGAGTTTCATAGTTACCCTCAAAACTAGGGAGTCCCTCAAATAAAGGTGTGGTAAGAGTAAAGGTATCTTTAGACAGTGTCTCAGCCTAAGGAATGCTGTGATCTCTGAAACTCTTGACAGTAGCACGCGGAGTTAGCTTGCTCCATGCTATAGTTGGGGAAACTCCGGCTTTGCCCAGCGTCAGCTAGTTCAAAGTACAGCAGAGACTATGAAAACCAGGGCTCTTCCTTCAAGGAGTTGTCTTTTTAGTAAAAAACTAAACACGTGCATTATAAAAGGTAACGTAAAATAAATAAAGATAACGTGGGAAAATAAGCTATGGATCATTAGCACCCCAGAAGCACCCATCGCTGGTCCACTAGAGCCTTGGAAGCACCCATGGTCGGTCCACACGTTCAGATGAATCTATGGAATCGTTTAAGCTTCTCTCTCTGCCCTCAGCAGCCAGTAGAAATACTGATTGTTTTCTCGTCTCTCTGGCATGATCATGTGAGCTTCCTCACATCACTGCCTACGGCAATCCCCACCAGAGAAGCTCCCGGAAGTTGCCAGCCATTGTTATGGCGGCAACCTGCCTCGTTAGGGCCCCTACATTTCCCCGTCACCCTCACTCCCGTTTTCCTTCCAGTGCCAATCCCTCTTAAGACTGACTCCCTGGGCCGGAACAATGAGACCTGGAGAACCATGCCAACACATTGTAATTCTCCAGCAAGCTTGCCAGTGCCAAGAATTAAACCACATTCCTGCCAGCTCAGTAGCTTACACACAACCTGAGGATTGTGCTTTGTGTGTATGTACGTTATTTTTCTGTTTTAATCTTCCGTGAGCTACTGTGACAGAGCACAATGAGAAATTGAAAGAGTAAAACCTACGCATGCACAATATTTGCTGTTTTAGACTAAAGCCCACTGAATTAGGGCACAGGAAGTCTGCCACTGCGTATACTTTAAATTTGTAGCTTCAACGGAACCACATCATTCTTGACCCGTGTTGATGCATACGTGTAGCAAGAGCATCACACCACGGAAGGGGCAGTCATAGCTAAATTCTAAATATGCCGATTGTTTCTCACATCAAGAAATAAATGCACGTGTAGATAATCCAGAGGCTGAATTTTACAGCTGGCATGGCTTTTCTCTATCATTTGTATAAGTATTTTATGGGAGCAAATGGTTAGATACAAACTGAAGAAACATAACGGGGTGATGTAAAACTAAAAACAAAGCAGAATAAGCACCCCATCATCATGCAAATCTAATTTACACTTAATAAATGGGGAACCCTTTTCTACAGGGCTTGGCTATTTTGAGGTGCTAATAGACTGACAAGGAAGCCATGAAATATACACTATTTAAATATTTTATCCAGGATATCAGAGTCCGGCAAGGACCGGTCATCAGTATGACTTAAAAACAGTCTAGACTGAACTCTTCACGGATGGTCAGTAGCACAACCAATGAGCAAGTTTCAAATACTCACGCAAAAATCATAAACCTAATTAAACCTAAAGGCAGGACATGTGGCCTCATCCCCAGCACAGACCTCTCTTCAACATGCCACAGGGCTGCAGTCTACATTCTGGCTTCTGTTTTGTGGTTAGGCCTTGGACTGAACTCAGAACCTTATACAGACTAAGCAATCAGCTTTAGTTGTGTGACTCCCACCATACATTCCTTTACTAAAGAGCTAAGCTTTGGAAAGTGTGGGATTTTAGTTCCATTTTCTTTACCGCCTTCAGGATCAGCTGATTAATAAGTGGCAGGTGATGCTGTTGGAACTGCCACAGTGAACTCAATCACCTCTGTTAGGACTTAACCAGCTTCACTCTCAAATGTGCCCTCTGAAAGCCCACAGGAACTGAAGACTAAAGGCTTTTGTTTGTTTGTTTGTTTGTTTGTTTTGTTTTTCAAGACAGGGTTTCTCTGTATAGCCCTGGCTGTCCTGGAACTCACTCTGTAGACCAGGCTGGCCTCGAACTCAGAAATCCACCTGCCTCTTCCTCTCGAGTGCTGGGATTAAAGGTGTGTGCCACCACTGCTTGGCAAGCATATAAGTCAGTACAATTCCAGGTCAGCATGTTGCTGTTAAACTATTCGGGTAAAGACAATAAGATTTGGAGGGGAGGGTGAAGACTCAGGGAAATCCGCAAATGACATCAGGAGGACAGCATCTTGTCAAGACAATACTGGGGGCAGCTGTTACACAAACCAGGGTAAGCAGTAGGTTCTTACATATAAGAAAAGCTCTATGTACACTTGAGACCAGTAGGGCCCAGGGTAATTCCGGAGCCCACCCATTGCTGCAAGAGCACTACCAATGTCAACTTCCAGGACACGTTCCAAAGTTCTACACATCTCTGCAAACCACAGGAGTCAAGCTGGCGTTCCACAGCCCTCGGACTACAGCAGCCCCACATTTTATGCGTAATTGTCCTCAAGTTACTTAGGCCCGGTATTAGTATTGTCGAAGTGCATGCCTGTTTTCACTTGAACGTTATTAAAAAACCTTCTAGAAGAGAAAGAAATGGCTCTGACGTGGCTACTTTTACAAGTTTTAACATACAGTCAATCCCAGAGACAGACAAGACCTGAGTTACTTGGGATAAGCTTACATTTTCTTGTTGCACTAGCTGGAAAATTGGGCATGTTTGTTCGGTTGTACCCAACCTGGAATCACCTTTTAGAAGAGCATTTTTCATTGCATAATTGAATATGCCAAAATGAATATGGCATAGTTGCCAAGTATCTGTAATCCTTACTTGGTCCTTACAAGGATAATCTGTGTGAATGCTGTTGTATGTTTTTTAAGATTTAATTTGTATTAATTCACATGTGTCTCTATGTGAGTCTCTGCCAGGAGAGGGCATTAGATTCCCTAGAGTTGGGGTTACAGGCAATGGTAGAAGCTTTACTAAGACATGGGGGCTGGAAAACAGACCCAGGTCCCCAGGAAGAACAGTATGTGCTTTTAACCACTCAGCCATTGCTCTAGTCCAGTGGTTCTCAGACTGTAGGTCATGACCCCTTCAACAAATCTCTACTCCAAAAAAGTGTTTACATCACGATCTATACAGTAGCAGAATTACAGCTATGAAGTAATAACGAAATAAGTTTATGGTTTGGGGTCACCTCATGAGGAGCTGTATTAAAGGGTCCAGCATTAGAAAAGTTGAGAACCGCTGCTCTACTCCCACACCCCTGTGACTGTGAGTGTGTGTGTGTGTGTGTGTGTGTGTGTGTGTGTGAGAGAGAGAGAGAGAGAGAGAGAGAGAGAGAGAGAGAGAGACTGGTTTCATGATCTGACCTGAACTTCTGATCCTCCGCCTTCCAGTTCCCAAGTTCTAGGTCACAGACATTGCCCACTCCACTCAGTCATCTTCTCTGTGCACATACATCGATACATCGTAATGGGCAAGCGATGGAATGGCTGATCACCTCCGTCACCCCTATCAAAAGCTAGCTGGACTTGTGTAGCCTGCAGACATTTCTCTGTGGTAGTTTTATCATTAGATCCCACCAAAAACACTGCAAGCTGTGTCGGGGCAACATTCCAACAGGGAGCTGCGGATAGTAAGTCCTCTGGTACAAAAACTCTTTGTCTTTTTACTACTGGATATAAAAATAAAAATAATGATTTAATGTCATAGAACCTGACTCCATCTCTTAGCGGTTTATTGCTCTTTGGCAGGTAATTTCCCCTCCTGCTACCTCAAGTTACTCACCTAAAAACAGGACAATGGCTGTGCTTCTCTCCGGTTTGCTGTGGAAGCGAGTGTCCGCACAGCCTTTAAATAGGGATAGGCTCACAAGATCGCTGAAAGCTGTAAACCAGTGTTACAGCTACAAGTCAGCGGATAGCTATCAGCTAGAACCCCTTCTTACACACACAGGCACACAGAAACACAAACATGCAGACACACACACACAGACACACATACATATACATACATATGTATGC
>JADRCH010000203.1:474251-547404 GCA_019843965.1 Rhynchomys soricoides | reverse complement strand
TCTTGTGGAGCGCCTATAGTGAAGCCATCTTGTGGAGTGCCTATAGTTCTTCCTCTTACACATTTCCGGCCAACTGTTCCCTCTGGCCTTATGTTTACCTAACAATAGCCAGTTCCCTTCCAATGAATAATTCTCTAAAGTATCAATTTGATTCCTTCCTTTTGGTCAGGATGCCTTGATTGACATCAAACTCATGCTCTACCCATTCCCTTGTCCCATCTCTTCCCTCCCCACAGGTCACTATCTTCTAGTCCTCCAAGTCTGTCTGACTCACAGTGAGTCAAAATTATCAGGAGCTCCCAGAAACTCCCAACAGCAATTTCCCCCCCCCCCCGTGTGTGTGTGTGTGTGTGTGTGTGTGTGTGTGTATGTGTGTGTGTGTGTATGAGAAAGAGAGAGAGAGAAAGAGAGAGAGTTTGTTGATTGTTCTGGGTGTGAGAGGTAGAACCAGGAAGAAGTATCAAGAGATTCACATACAAATACACATGCACATATGCATGCACATTCAAAATCCCTACTAAATTCTCTATTTCAGAACATTTTTGCTCGTGTTTCTTCACTACTGTGTTTTTTGCTTTGTTTTCTGATTCACACACTTGGTGATATGTCGCAGCCTGCATGAAGAAACAACATCACATGGAAGCCTCACTGGACAGGGATAGGACTCAGGTTTCTCAGACCATCACCTTACTGGCAAATATGGCATGCCTGTCAGAGATTTCTTTACGAAGCCCTCTTTCTGAGAAGACTGAGCATTCTTCAGAACAGACAATGGAATCTGAGTCTTAGCTAACTTTTCTTTGAGTTTTACTAGATTCAAGTCAGTGAATGCTTAGTCTACTGGCTGGACTCCAGTGTGCTTAGCCAGAGTGGAGGGGTGCTTGCCTCACAAAGTTAAACCCATAACAGGTTTGTAAGTACACTGTATCTTTCAGGCACAACAGCAAAACCCTCCTTCTTAAGTCACAGATTTTCCTAGGAGAAGAGAGGAAATGCAGACATACGTTCTCCAGAAACCCATGTTCATGAATGCAGTTATATGTGCAATGTCTCCATATGTATCATGTTCCACAGGGCATGATGGAGGTTCATGTGTTATCTAGAGGCAGATTCTATATCACTCCCTGAGTTTACTTAACTCTCCCCATTAAATCCCCCCACACAGGGAAGGGTGGGGAGAAAGCTAAGCATCAGCTTACTCAGAGATCTGCTACACTGCCTCCCTGTTCCTATTTTCTTTATTTGTGTAGCTGTTAGACATTTTTGCAGAGAAGGAGAGCAGCAGCCAGGCTCACACAACAAAAGACCTACTGTCACAGAGCCAGCCTCAGACATGGTGGAAACCAGCCCACAGGAAAAGGCCTGGCTCCAGTATTAGGCCCCGGCCGAGTACAGTCACTATATTCAGTCAAATTGGCAACAGGTCTCAGTGTTCCTGGCTTTGAGCTGTGAACAAGGGTCGGGATAGAATAACCAATTACACAACCGCTGACTGAGTTTACTCAAGGTTTGCAAACTGCTATAATAGCCCAGTATTCAGGCGCCTGTTTCATCCTCAGCCAGGTGCGGTGTCATATCTACCCCCGTGTTCCATTTACATGTCACCTTATCACATACGTCCATCAAAAAGGTTAATACAGTGTCGCACTCGAAGCTTAAATGAGGGGCTCTGCCTCTCCACTGGGCACTTCACACCGACACCTCTCTTTGTCTCTCGATTTCCCTCTGCACGTTAAACCAAGTTTCTGTCAGAGCTACAAAATGGAGTTTGAAAGAACAGTAGCTAACTGTCGACAGTTTTCCAAAACACTGCTTACACTAATCGGTTGTTTGAACCACCTCAGTGTACCAAGAATGTGACAGTCCTGCAATTTGGCTACTCACAGAGGCAACCAAATCTGAGGCATTTCTATCGACCCACCCAGAAGCTCGTCTTCCTCCTCTGTCAAAACGAGCATCTCAGGGGACCTTAGTGTCCCCAGCATATCTCAATACCTGTCTGCAGACAAACTGTTGAGATGGAGCTACACTTCCAAAATGGAACTGCAAAAAGTATTCCTAGATATCTACACAGCTGACATTATGGAATGAGTAACTCTGAACCAATAATCAGACTTAGCAAGTTTTGATAGCTTGATATCAAAGTTTTGACATCTTTACCCATGCTCACGTGAACAGGTCATTTAGAGATACTCTAATCTTCACCATTGAGGTTATTTATCTTTAAAATGATTAATGCAGGTTCTAAAGCTTTTCCCTGAAAACTGTAAAATACTAAAGAAGGCATGTGAGTGGAAAGTTGATGTTGAGGGACCCAAGGTACTGAGAGAACATATGGGCTTGCTGGGATCTCTAATAAAAATCCCACTGGCATTCTTCATACAGATAGGAAGAAGGATCTCAAATTCAAAGAGAACCAAAAATGATACAAAAAACTGACAAAAACTGTAACCAGGAGTTATTAGAGTCCCCAAGTTAAAATGACACGGTAAAGCTATGGAAATCAAATGATTATACACAAAATACATAGAGAATGAGACAAACTATAAAGTCCTCAAATAAAGTGAAATGCACGCGGTCAGCTGAGATCTGACAACAAAACAGTCACTGTGCAGCAAAGGCAATCTCTCTAATGGATGGGATTTTCATACCCAAAGAATGCAATTAGATCTTTCTCCCACACCAAACATGACAAACATCTAAACACAAGAAGCTGTTTGACGCTGACCTTGGCGGTAATTTCCTCAAACTCACATCCAAATCTTAAAAAGTTGAAAACGAGTCAATAGGATTATAGAAAACAAAAAAGATTTCTATCATTGGAGGCAACTGAAAAAGCAAAACCAAGCAAAATGCAATGAGGAAACCTGTAGATTGGGAAATACCATACAAACCAAAATATATATCCAAGATTGTATCAAGAACCCATGTAATTAATAGCATGAAGTCATAAAACCGGATCAAGAAGTGGGCAAGGGCCAGGGCTGGAGAGAGAGCTCAGAAACGGGCACTGGGCCTTCCTGGGAAGAACCAAGTTCACAACCCAGTGGCTCCCAACTATCTAGAACTCTCTGTAGCCTACATCTAGAACTTATGCACCTTTCTGACCTTCAAAGACACCAAGCACTCACATGGTGCATATACATGCATACATGCAGACAATCATAGACATAAAAAGAAAATAAGTAAATCTTTAAAAACAAAAGTGGCAAAGAAATTAATAAATATTTCTCTAAGACATACAGACAGACAAAGCCCCAGATTGGGGAAATTTGTGTCACACTCCCTGACATCACAGAGTTACATAACCACTATGAGATTATAACTTAAGCCTGTGAACATGGTTATTATCAAGACGTAAAATGTCCCAGGTATTGGCATAGGTGTGGATAAGGTCCCACTGGGCACTATATGCAGGATGAATTATTAAACTCATTATGGAAAACAATGTGATTATTTCAAAAGGAACTAAAAATAGAACTGCCACATGGACCAGGCATGTAATTTTCCAGGTGTATACCCACAGAAAATGATTCAGGATCTCTAAATACATCCATACTCCATTGCTCTTTACTGCAATGATCACAAAACAACAAAAACAACAACAACAAACACAAGAAGGGAGGCAGCCTAGTTTCCTGTCAATATACAAATGTCTGAAGGAGTGATGGTGGTGGGCAGGTTTTGTGTGTATGTGTACATGTGTGCGCTGATAGTTCCTCCTCTGTTGCTGTGATAAAAAACATCATGGCCAGGAGCAAGTTGAGGAAGAAAAATTTATTTGGGTTTAAATTTCTAGAGTCAACAGTGGTGAGAACAACATGGTAGCGGGAGATTGGAGCAGGAAGTTGAGAGGTCATGTGATTGGAGCAGGAAGCTGAGAGGTCATGTGATTGGAGCAGGAAGCTGAGAGGTCATGTGATTGGAGCAGGAAGCTGAGAGAACATGGGATTGGAGCAGGAAGCTGAAAGGTCAAGTCTTCAACACACTCAGAAAGCAGAGAGAGAACAGGAAGCCAGGTAGGTTTCTCAGCTCTGAAAGCCAGCCCCCAGTGACAAGCTTTCTCCAGCAAGGTTGTGCCTCCTGAAGCTTCCTTAATCTCTCCTAACAGCTAAAACAGTTAGAGACCAAATGCCCAATTACCTTTATGGATGAGGAGACATTTTCATTTGTCACAGTTTGGATGGGCCTGGGGTTATCATCTTACGGACACAAAGAATGAAAACGAGACAAACAGTCCAATGCAATGTACTGTCTCACATGTGGGTGCTTGAAGGCTGGCTCGAAGGGAGTGGGGAGTGGATGATGGCAGTAGAGAAGAGACGCTGGACTTGAGGAGCACAGGGCTATGTGCACACAGAAAAATAGCACACTGAGCCCTGTAATTGTTAGGAAAATCAGGTTAAAAACCTAGTAATTTACCACTGTAAAAACCAGACCCTGAGCCACCCAGACAGTGGGGGAGTGTGTGAAAAGCTTAATCAAGTAGGCATAGAGTGGAAAATTTTGATATGTTGTCATGAATTGATCTGTGGTGCTTTCTTTTAAAATATTAAGCACTTACTATGCTCATGGTTTGTAATTCCAAAGTAGCAGAAAGATCATTCTGATGAATATATTTAATGTTATATCTGTAACTCACAAGTTTGATATGAATAGTGGAATTTTTTAATTCACCTGTGTATTTCTGTCACCTCCATATTAGTTTGAGATGAAGGTATTAATAACACAAAACAAAGCACACCCCTTGTTTCCAGTTTCTGGACATACCTCTGTGAGTTCGCGTCATTTGTCTACTAAACCCAACGGTGGGACAAACAAGTAAACTAGGATCTATCCTGAAGAACAGAATTTCTAATTCTGTGCAGTCCCATGTTCTTATCCAACATCCACTACAGGAGCGTTTATTGATTTTTATAAAAGGAGCAAAAATAAGCTGGGTTTTGAGATACTGGAGGGTGTGGGAGACATCAAAATGTTGGAAGAGTCTTGGGGACATGAATACAAGTCAGCAATGAACGGAGAATACACTGTGAGACATCACTGCACTGGGCAAAAGGACAGTGGGGCTGCCATGAGCAGGTGCACTCTGAATCGAACCATCGATGGGTCAGGGCAATACTGTGAAGAGAAAGAAGCCCGGAGGTAGTCCCAGAGCCTCTGAGTCTGGAAGCGTAACTGACTCAAATGAATGAGGTCTTTAACCAGGGTTGCAGTTAGCTACTGTTATGGGAAACTGAACCTCCAGATCTGAGACCACAGGTGAGGTCGTCTCTATCACTGCATCACCACGACCATGTGGGTTTCCACAGCCATTGTGAACAAAGCTTCGATGAGGAGTCTATGTCTCACATAGTCATTTGTGGGCTTAGACGTATGGGTTTTGAAGCAGAGCAGTGCTTCCTCTTGGACCACATCACTGGAACCAGCACATACAATAGGAATAAGAGAAAAGGTAATTTTACATATTTTTAATGATTTTATAATGATGTGTTACTCATCTCTTCCTGTGAGTACTTGCATGTGGGTCTGTGCATGTATGAGTACAGGTGCCTGCAAAAGTCAGAAGAGAGCACCAATTTTCTTAGAATTGGAGATACAGGGCATTGTGAGCCATCCAACATGGGTGTTGAAAATGAAACTCAGGTCTTTTGCAAGAGCAGCCAGCACTCTTAAAAATTGAGCCACTTTCCCAGGCCCACCTATTTTATAGTCTGACAATAGATAATTATAGATAGAATTAGCCCACGTAAGAGATTTCAACTAGGTCTTGGGACATGGCAGGCTGGCTTGTACAGATGACATTTCTATTTTTTTTTTTGAACTGTCCACCAAAATTCTAATTTCAAAAAGGCTTCCACAAGACAGAATATGTGAAGTTATTCTAAGTAGATACATAAAACACAAACAGAGACTGTGTTATAAAGCAGGCTGTGAAGGTTTTGTCTTCTAAGCAATCAGCCTTAGAAAGCAAGAAGACAGAGGTGGATGGCAGACTCCTGATATTCTCCCAGCAGCTGGGACTCTGCACCCAGCCCATTACTCCACTCTAAGTCTTGTTCTTTGAGTAATTTTCTCTGGAGAAAAAGTAAAACCCAGGAGTGTTGTTACTCTGGCTAGCCAGGGAAATAGGAAGCACCATCACACAGTTTAAGCAGATAGCCATTTAACTACCAGGAAGAAGTTTGGTTGTGCTCCCGTGAGCTGCATCTCTAGCTATGATTTTAAAACCAGGGTTTTAACAGTGATAGTCTGAAGAAATATGAAGAATTTACCCATCTGCTCTTGTGTGTATGCAAACCATACTGTTCATCCCAGTGAAGAAATACTCATGACTCATCCACAGTGTCAAATTATAGGAAGTATAGGTCTCGAGAAGCAAGTTTGTCACCTCAGGTCAGTTAAAAGAATGTTCTCTTATCAAGAATGCATAGAATAATCCGCTCTGGAACAGGTCTTCTTCCTGACTTTGTAGATAGCAATATCAACACCATCAACACTTAGGGTTTATTTATGGACCATGTGTGACTGAGGTACATATAAAGGTTTCGTTCAATCTCAGAACAACTAAGTGAGATTTGTGCTATTGTTGCAATGATCTATTTTAGAGGAAACAGAGGCTTAAAAAGTCTCTTCTGTTTTTCAGAGCCACTTCTGTGGAGTTTCATAGACTGCGATCTAAACCAAGAACCATACTCCCTAACCATAAACACAGGATTCATCAGAAAAAAAGAATACACGATACCACCCCTGGGTTCTGTTGGGTAATCTGAGTTTGATATTTCTAGGCTTCTGGTTATTTGGGTTTAGAATGAAGCCCATTCTTTTTTTCAAGTCCCACAGCTTCCCTGGGAAATCGTCTTCTGTTTATTTTTCTAGGGTCATCTTGTCCTATTTTTCCCATCATGCACTGGTCTCGGGGGCCATTTTCCTACTCCACTGAGTTGCTGATTTCAGCATCCCTTCTCTGTGTTTCCCCACTTTGTTTGCTGTTTCCAACACTCTCCTCTGCACACCTCATGATTGACGGCTTTAGCCATTCGAATCTTCATCTCATCAGATCCCTCCTTTCAGAATGGTCATACTTGATGTGGCAAAAGCATTCAGGCACTTCCCTCACATCTCAGTTTCTACCCAAGGTCCTTAATTCCAACACATCATCTTAATCATGAGTTATTTGCTCTTCATTGCCATTAACATCCAAGCTGTGCGAACTTGTATCTGTCCTGTTTGCTGCACACTTTCATTTCCTAAGGCTGACTTTGGCATCTCTGAGACATAACAAACCCTGCACTGAGTGAACAGATGCATGTTCTACCAAAGCTTAGTGACTCAATTTGCTCCAAGGTGACTCAAGTTGACATATGACTCAGAGGTCATCCTTGGTGATGGAAAGACCATTCTTTGAATCACCCATAATTAGAGGAAGGGAGGTGATAAATAATTTTATCCAAGTCTCTTAATTATGTCCCATGGGTGCTAGGCATGCCTTAAACAAACATTACATGGGCTTTCTTGTTACATCTAACTGTATTAAGAGAGAAACTTATCAGAACACCCTAAGATTAAGAAAGTGGAAGCTGCGGCCACATATTTTCTTCCCTCTCTCAAACAATTTTCAGCCTACATTTTCCAAATTTTAAACTAATTCAGGCTCTTTCTGGATGGAATAATCTTCAGAATGGCATGCCCAATATAGATCAGACACCAAAGCATCACTTTCATCCCCCAAATTTGTGAACATACATACATACAAGTGCATAATTTCTTGCTATACTCATCAAACTTATGTCTACCTACATGCAAGTTTTGAATTGTATAGGAGACTACCAATTAATGTATAGGCTTGACTTAAACATAATGTGTCCCTTTCCACAATTTTTTCCTGTGGAATCACATTATATAACTACTTAATTATTCTAAATTCAGCTATGATCATTTTATTTTATTTTATTTTATTTTATTTTTGGTTTTTCAAGACAGGGTTTCTCTGTGTAGCCCTGGCTGTCCTGGAACTCATTCTGTAGACCAGGCTGGCCTTGGAATCAGAAATCCACCTGCCTCTGCCTCCTGAGTGCTGGGATTAAAGGCGTGCAAGCTATGATCATTTTAAAACAAAAAAGGAAGAAAGGAGCAGTTTTACAAGAGCGGATGATTCTATTTGTCTGTGTGATGGAGTTCACCACAAGCGAGCTGACGTATGATACAAGCTGTGAGGCAGCTGCTCCCTCCTCTAGTCTTAGGTTTGATAAGCCCCAAGCACTTCAAGCATCTCCTTGTCTTAGGGAGTAATTCTTGTGTTTAAAGCACAAACTTTTCATATGCCAGGAAATACAATCAACAACGTCACATAACCAGAAGATAGTACCATGTTGGGATGTAGTCAAGGACTGACCAAAGGACAATGATCAATGTTCTCCTTTGCAGCAGGTTCCTGAGGATTTTCTAAACATAAGTCTGCCTGTGTTACTGATTTTAGAATCTAAGCTCAATTCATAATTCACTAACTGCATTCACTACTGTATTATGTAGCATGTTTTCTTTAATGTGCACATCTAAAGAAGAACGTATTTTATAATGCTTGCTTCCATTTCCTAAACAAGTTTTGGTCTGAAATGGAGGCCATTAATATCAGAGTGTGAGAAAGCAAGAGCAAAACCAAAAACTGTAAAGCTCAGAGGTGCATAGGTGTGGATGGAAAGCAAAGACAGCATCATCTAAGCAGGAGGTGAAGGGGAACACACTAAAACAAACAAACAAACAAACAAACAAACAAGGGCCGTGTGCATAGGGCATGAAATGGGCAGCAAAGGTTGGGAGACTTATTCCAGAAGCAGCAGGATATCAGACCCGGAAGCATCCGGACAACTACAGGAAGGAAACATCACGGCTCTCCACAGATAGACAGAAGGACCGACATGACCAGAAAGATACAGGGATGAACATAACCAGATAGACACAGGGATTGACATAAGCAAACTGCTGAGTTCCTGTCCATTAACAACACAAGCAAATCGAGTCTTCAGAAGCACATTCCCCTTGTGCTACCCACATCTTTTCACCCCCCACCCCCAAACAGTCCATTACATTTAGATTCCCTCTTCTGAAATGCAGGTGTGAGGGACAAGAATGTCTTTTCCCGAAGCCAGTGACAGACACTAAGATTCTTCCTTGAGCCCTCATGCTATTTGGTATGAAAGTTAGCTATAAATCTCCAGTCACACTTCTTTGGTTGTAGGCTGTAGGAGTCCTGTTCTAGAAATGATCCTGACCTGTGCTTTGAAATAAGGAAGGAGGCACAGATGGGTCAGAAATAATGTAGAATCCAGGCCTCATGGGTCCTGCTGACCTGTCACTGTTAGACAAACTCTTATGTCATCATATTCCCAAGGGTATTCCTGTCATGCTGGACTTGTCTATGAGAATGGACAGTTGACCTTAGGTCCTTGGGTCTTGATTCTGAGGGCTCTTAGGTGGCATAAAACTATGATTAAATAAATTTGTTACATCTTGTTAGCCTGGTCATATGGGATTGGGAGGGGGACCACCTTTGCCCTACAGCAAGAAGGGTTGGGTAGCAGAAGTGACCCTCTGCAATGAGCTAGAGGTAAAATCATCTATCCCAAAATTGGGGGAGAGAAAGAGAGGAAGAGAGAGGGAGGAAGAGGAGAGGGAGAGGTGGCAGGAGATAATGAAAGCATGCGTATCTTTATAAAATGGTGGAAAGGTCAGAGGACAAAGGAATACCCCCTCATAGTGTGTGCAAGTGAGGAGAACCTGGAACAGGTGTCTCAAGCCTGGCGTCTACCCCCACTGAGCATACAGCTAATGGCTAATAGCCAGGGGCCACTTCCTATGGAGAACTTTCCAGAATGGGATCCAATGATGAATGCTTGTGCTTCCAAATGTGCAATAGTGTTTTTCATAAATTCTTATTTTACAATACTGTCACTCCACAGGAGTCCCACAAGGGCTACTCTGAGGGTATGGATTCTTTGCTCTCAGTTACAGGCCAGGCTGGCCATAGAAGCCAGAGACCAAGAAAGAACAGTGTTCAGCGCTGTCACTGAATCTGGGAGTCAGCTGAATTCACTCTGCCTAACGGAGATGCTATAAAGCATCTCCGACTTGGAAGGCTTTTCCATGGGAGGTGGAGCAAGCACATTCAAATGGCCAACCCCCCCCCCTTTTTTTAAGGAATGAAGGCATGTATTGTAAAATGATCTCACTTAGTGTGAGCATTTTAGGTAAAGCTGGGTGCTAGCATAAGGATACCTGGGTTTTTTTTAGCACATGTCTGTAACAGAAACATATCCTGCCCAAAGCTAAGTTTACAGCCCATATGATGAAGTTAAATGCTCACAGTTTAGGAAAAGATCCTAGCCTGCATTTAACTGCGTGGCATAGAGCTTTCATAAATGACCCGAAATTCTGCCTATTGCACAAATATGTAGTTTAAAGCACAGCATTTACACACATGTATGTACACATTATAGCACATACGCAGTTATAGTAATTAACAGTACTTCTGTCTTAGTTAGGGTTTCTAGGACTGTGATAAAACATCATGGGCCAAAGCAACCTGGGAGGTGAGGGTACATCTCAGCGTACTCTCCCCCTCCAGGAGACGCCTCAGTAGGAACTCAAGGCTCAATCAGCAGGCAGGAAGGCAACCAGCAGCCATGGAAACAAAGCGCTCACTGGCTTGCTCCACTTGGCTTTCACCTGCCTGGGAGCAGCACCGCCCACAGTGGGCTGGGTCTTTCCATATCAACCAGCAATCAGGAAAATGCCCACGGGTTGCCTACAGGACAGTCTGGTGGGGTCAGGGCTCTGCTGAGTGGCCCATACTCTTTTCAGAAGTCTCTAGCCTGTGTCAAGTTGACATGAAAACTAGCCGACATAATTAAAGTGAGGGATGTTTCATTTCGAATCAAACCTGTGTATGTGCACTCATCTGTGAGTTGTCATTTGTGTGCATGTACATATAAGTGTATTTGCACAGATGTGTGAGCGTATGTGTGTGCACACAAGTGGATTTGTACACATGGGTGTATACAAATGTGCGAATGAGTACACATGCATATGTGTAAATATATGGGCACATTTGTGTAAGCATATATGAGAGCATATGGGTGTGTGTGTGCAATTGTGTGTCCTTGGGCTCCACTGACCTCCAAGGGTTACCACAGGGATCTATGCAATTTCTCGCAAATCAGTACTGCTCGTTTGGTGTTCTCTTGATAAAAGTCTACGTTCTAAATTTTCTAATAAATAATTGATTTTGTCACATTAGAATTACCTGAAAAAGTTGAACACCGGATATTCTATGTAATTAATAAGAGTGGGATGAGAAATGAATAACATTATTCAATCCAATACAAGTTAATTGTCTTGCTGCTTCACAGCAGCAGAACTAGCAGTCAGTGCTCCTTAACTTGAAAGTCTTCCCATCAGAAGTCTATAGATCAGATATAGTCACAAAGAAAAAGCAAACTGCGTGTTGTGGAAGGCATTCACGGAGCACCAGGCTTTAGGTACACTCTCAGTACATCGTAGGTGGCAAGAGATTGTCTCTCTCTCTCTCTCTTTTTTTTTTTCCAAGACAGGGTTTCTCTGTGTAAACCAGGCAGTCCTGGAACTCACTCTGTAGACCAGACGCCTCGAACTCAGAAATCCACCTGCCTCTGCCTCCCAAGTGCTGGGATTAAAGGTGTGCGCCACCACTGCCCGGCTGAGACTGTCTCTTGACTTCAAGAATCTGGGCATGTGCTGGGTTTTGGACTCCAGGCTGTCTTCTGGTCTCTTCAATCTCATATCTAACACACATACACACCAAGCCTAGTCTTACAGGAGAGGCTGTGTATGGGGTTGTGAGGTGGGGTGAGAAACAGCAATGGAGCAGCAGGCTAGAGGCCACTTGCAACCTGATAAGAGCCTGATGGTGTCTGTGGTGAGGGAGACACATCTGTTCTCCCATCTCTAGCAGACAGGGGTTCAGGAGGCTCATTCCTGCTCTGATGACTGATAAGGACAGGTAAGTTGTCCTCTTAGTTCCTGGCCCAGCCAGAGTGTTGGGTGTCCTGTGAGGATGGAGACAAGCATGCTTGTCTTTGGGAAAGGGAAAGGCATCCCAGGTCACATTGCTTACTGAGGAAGCACAGGCCATCACTGCCCTCTGCATTTTCTGTCCAGAAACATCTGCTGTAAATTTATCATGGATCTCTCTCTCTCTCTCTCTCTCTCCTTTTAAATCTCATATTTTTGCTCTGGCCAACTAGCCACCAGGCTAAAAGTCATCTTTTCTTAAAGCCATGTGTTGTGACACCACTAAATGGTCACTGTGGCAAAGAACCACAAACTAAAGGAGCAGGCAACAGGGTTGATCTTTCCAAGGAGTATCCACTCCCTCTTCCTAAAAGCAAAAGATAAAGCATCATAGTTTGAATCTCTTAACTATTATCTTAGAAATTCAAATTTTACCACAAAATGATGAAAAGAAAATAGTTTCAGGTGGACAGCTAACACCAAGAAAAAACAAAGGAAGGAGAATTATAGCGCAAACGCCATTTGAATGCAGAGCTCTCTCCCTCCCTCCTTTTCTTCTTCCCGTCTTCCCTTTCTTCCTCCTCCCATCTCCTCTTCCCTCCTCCAGGCCCTCTCTGTGATTTTCCCTGTCCATGCACACACAATTGCTTTCTTTGGTAAGACTCTATTTTTCCGTTTTTCTTAAAATCAACACAGGATCGAGGAGAATTTGGGCAACTGAAGGAAACTGAAGACCAAGTTCAGAAATTACTGATTACTTAAGCAAAGCAAGAGTGAGTGATGGCCATTGTTCAACAGAAGGCAGGAACCCATGAAAGCTGAAGAGACCAATGGGAATTCATGTTGTACACACTGGGATCGGGTAGCCAGGATGAATCCCGCTGACTTTCTATGGACTAATCACATATACGTGTGCAACTTGGAGACACACAGCAAGGGTCAGATGCCACCTTCATTCTGTTCCACTCACACATGATGAGACATCTACCCAGGTCTCCCTTCAGCTTCCAAGATGGAGCCAAGAGGATATAACCTAGAGTTAAAGCCAGAGCGTAAAAGTTGATCAGACGGATATCCAGCAATCATTTATACTTTTGTCTTCTATCAAAGCATTATTGCTTGTGTGATCTTCAGGTGGGTAAAAATGGTGTAGTGTTTTCTCCAAGAACTTGGTAGCAATGACCCACACTCAGAAAAGGTGAAAACAAACTAGAGAGTCAAATGGACAAAGAGAGACAAACTCATAGATATGGGGGATGCAATGGCTTTGGCGTCTCAAGAACTTGATAGCATTAGCATATCTAAAAAGCCAGGGACACAGTTCTATGTGCCCATGCATTCAGAGGTTGGTGAATGTTAAGGAATATTAAATGAATGGACTGTAGAAAAAAGACACAAAGTTCCTATCAGTGTGATTATCATTCATTCTTCTAACATCCAGCAAACATAGAACCTCACAAGCAGCAGACGCCAGACCCATGTGTGGGATTCAGCCATGAACAAGTCAGGCGCTCCTGCCTGCCTTCATGGCATTTGTGACCAAGAGGATTGCCAAAGGGAAAGGAAAACTAAACACTGGTGACCCAGTTCTTGTGCTGTTTGAAATAAAGCTGCATCAGGATTTAATAGCTGAATAATTGCTCTCCGGATCCTTAAGATAAAAACTAAGTGTATTTAATGTGCTTCCAAGATACCAAGCTAGAAAGAGAACAGGTCAAGGAGGCACTGGGTTCTTGGCCCAGATCTTCTATCAGTCATTTAGTGGGTGTGTTTGGAAATCCATATCTCACAAAGCCATCCTTGGCAAGAAGATTAAGATTAGTTGTAGACTCCTGGGTGTTTCTGTGACTTGTTGGTTAAGACTTTACATCTCTCTATAAACAGAAATGAACTAGTACAGGAAAGGGATGCAGGCTGAGGGAATACAGACTTCTTTGTATTCCTGCAGAAGGTTCTGTTTGATTGACACAGGGAGCTCCTTCCTCAGTGAGGACCACAACCAACAAGTGTCTGGATACATAACGATCTTTGATAAAAGTAGCATATAAAGTAAATTGCACCAAATGACTGTTCCCAGTCTGATTTACTGAGTGTAGACGTTTGGGCTGGCTGAGAACTCATGTTTTACTGTTTAAATGTGGCCTTTGAAAGTTGTAAATCAAAATCTACTGCCTTAAATACCTAAGTTTTCCATTTCCATCAGCTTGTTATTGGAGGACTGGAATAGATGCTGAACTGGTGTCACTTTGGTTAATTCAAACACTGATTTATTTTGGAAAAAAAAAATAACAAGCGGTTCCATGTTACAAAATTAAATAAGGATATTTTAATGAAAAGTCTAAATTGTTACAAATATTTAGGGAATTTTGGTGTTTGCTTATAAAGGTTACCTTTTTATCTAAAAGCATGCCTTGCTATGAAAAAAATTATAGGAACAAAACGGAGACTGAATGATTTTTTTGTTTTGTTTAGTTCTGGTCAATTCTAAATTTGCACAGGAGAACTTCATGGATAAATCGTTTATTGGTGTAATAATATTACATATCTCTATGCAATCTCTAAAGTATTCCTAAAACATGGAAGTGTTTTAGAACTGAAAATAACATACACACAGACATAGACAGACACACAGAAACACAAAGACACACAAACACAGACACACAGACACACACAGACATATACACAGACAGACATACACACACAGAGAGACACACATAGACACCCAAACACACAGTCATACACAGAGACACAAAGACACACAAACACATAGACACACACAAGCACACACGCAAACACACAGACACACAAACATGCACGCAAACTCTCTCTCTTACACACACACACAAAGAGAGAGAGAGAGAAAGAGAGAGAGAGAAAGAGAATGCCTTGGGAGTCCTCTTAGCTATAGAGCAAATATGTCCCTTGACTTCACTGAGCTTACCCAAATCGACCGAGTCTCCTAGCTTAAGCAGCGGCGAACTGTTACTAGTCGTTACATGGTGTCGTTAAGCTTTCCCACACATTGCTTTGTCAGCATACCCTTTTCCTGTGGGGACTAGAGTTACAAGGAGAAAAAGGCAACGGTGAGACTTCTTTCCTTTAGCATTTTTATGATTTGTATGTCTGCATACACATCCATGCATGCTTACGCATACAAGTGCCCACAGAGGCCAGATGAGGGCGTGAGATTCCCTGAAGCTGGCATTTTAAAGAGTCCGGAGATACTTGACATGGATGCTGGGTCCTCTACAAAAGCAGTGAGCATTCTTTCGTTTTGCTTCTCTGGTTTGGTTTTTCAAGACAGTCTCTCTGTGCAGTCCTGACTGCGATGGTCCTCACTCAGTAGACCAGGCTGGCCTCAACCTCCCAGAGATCTGTCTGCCTCTGTCTCCATAGTACTAGGATTAAAGGCATGCGCTACCACTGCCCAGCATAGTGACCATTCTTTATCACTGAGAAATCTTTCCATCCCTGAAGAATAACTTTTCTGGATTCCAGGAACACCAGGCATCACATGGTGGACAGACATGTATGTTAAATCAATCAAACAATCAGTCAGTCAATCAATCATTCAATCAATAACTCAATCAGACAGTCAGTCAATCAATCAGTCAGTCAGTCTGGTCTATGTCACACCATGTAGCGTTGATATAGTCAGTCAGTCAGTCAGTCAGTCTGTCTGGTCTATGTCACACCATGCGGTGTTGATATAGTCAGTCAGTCAGTCAGTCAGTCAGTCTGGTCTATGTCACACCATGTGGTGTTGATATAGTCAGTCAGTCAGTCAGTCAGTCAGTCAGTCTGGTCTATGTCACACCATGCCATGTTGACATAGTTTCAGAAAGACACCCTCTAATTTCACATACTGAGGAAAGGTTTCTCGACGCTGGGTAATGGCTGGGAGAAGCTGAATTCAAACACTAGTAAGAAGCAACTTGACTTCCTAAAGGAGTTGCTTAAACACATATATTCCTCTTGAGAATGATAATTACCACTTATGTACTGATCAGTTATCAAGAAATTTAACAAAAGACAAGAAGAGAATGTTGTAACTGGTACAAGACATGTTTGACAAAAACTGTTTTTCCATTCAATGAATATTTAATGGACACCTGCTTTTCCGATGGCAGAAACTCCAGTACTCTTATAGGGACCTCATACACGTATTGAGCCAATATGGCATTATTACTTGAGCAGAAACTGATCAATAGGTAGGGTCATAGCAATAATACCAAAGCATGAAAAAAAAATCGATGAATAAAATATATTGTAGGCTAAGTCTGAATTCTTACTGATATTTACCACACTCGGTTCTCAAATGATTTACCATCAGATCAGAATGGGAAGAACCAAATATTTAATAAAGATTAGGAAGTACAATATTCTAAACAAGGCAGGTCATTTGCCTTACTGTGTCTTTAAGCAATTTTTTAAATTAGTTTGATATGTTCTGTTGATTTTGGTAGTAAAATGAAGGGCCCACTTTAATCACAGCTTGAGAAGCAGTGATTAAACCCAAAAGTCATTGCTATGAGGCAGGACAAAGCGCCCAGGTATTTGGATTTCAGAAAATTATACAGCTCCTTTTGACACTGAGTATTATTGTGTGTCTGGGGGGGGGGAGGGAGGGCCAGAAATCATACTACAGACATATTTTTTCAGATACTAATTTGAGAAATTAAATATTTCAGTGGTGAGGTGGCTCTGTAGCTAAAGGTACTTGCTGCTAAGGCTGGTGAGCTTGGGTTTAATTCCTGGGACGCACAGGGTAGAAGGAGAAGACAGACACCAGCCAGTTGTGGTTTGACCGTTGCACGTGTCACATGATCACCGTGTCCAACACAAACCCACTCCAGATAAAGAGAGAAAATGCAACAAAGATGTTAAAACCTCAAATTTTCACCAAAATGAAATATATGAAGATTATGTCAGGAAAGGTAATTAATAAAAAAAATCACTCAGGGTAAATAAGAGTAAAAATTCCAAAAACAGAAAATAGCTGAATGCCTAGGAGGAAGACGTCCGAAATGTGCTGCTCGTTAGCGCTCCGTGGGAACGGGAATTTGAGAAACATCTCTGTACTTTTAGCTCGTTTTTTAAAAAACCAGTTCCCTTGTGACTGTTTACAAACAAACCCTGCAAACTCATTAATTGTTCAATAAACAAAAACTTGCTACTTACATTAAGTAGAAGACGAAAATCAGCACAGACTGTGAAAGTGTTACTTTAACTAATTCTAGCCCCAGGGAAGGAAGAAGTTTTTATGAACTGAAAGTTTTCTGTGTCAGGTATTTTCATTCTGAGACTGAAAGTTAGCTACAATAACAGATGAGGACAGCGCTGTGACATTGCCTGTCCCTCTTGAGAATGCTCACCCAGTCTGCCCCTACAAGCTACCCAGGGATCACACGGCTTAATTAAGCATCTGTACCCTAAGCTGATAGAACACCAGTGTGGAGATGTAACACTGTTACATGTAGACCCAGGAACTAAAGGGTTGTCACTGTGGGAACCTCTCACTTCAGTAGCCCAGATGCTAAACTCTCAGCTGTTGGAGAAGCTAAGCTGGTCCTGGCAAGAATGGACACAGTAAGTGTAGTGGAGGATTGGCTGGGAACAATATGGAACTAACTGTGGTGCATCCGCTGGTGTCAGCCCTGCCGTAATCATTAGTCAGAGTGTTCTGGGATGTATGGACTTTATTTCTGGCATGTAGCCAATGGAAACAACTGGATTTTGTTGTATTTTGTGTATACTGTGAATGCATGCCTATGTGTATGTGTGTGTGGTGTGTGTATGCGGGCATGCACATGCATGGGTACATGTGTATGTATGTGGTATGTGTGTGTAGGTGCGTGTGCATCTGTGCATGTGTGTGCATGTGCATGCATATTTGCATGTGTGTATGCATGCATGTGTGTGTGTGGGGGGGGGTTATCAGTGAGAATGGCCCCAATAGACTCATTATTTGATGCTTGGTCACCAGTGAGTGTAACTCTTTGAAAGGATTACAAGGATTGGGAGGTGTGGTCTTGTACGTGGAAGTGTGTCAGTGGAGGTGAATGTTGAGGTTTCAAAAGCTCAAGTCAGGCCCAAGATTGTTCCCTCCCTTTCTTCCTTCACTCCCATCTTTCTCTCTGCCTACGGATAAAGATGGTCAGCTACTGCTCCAGTTCCTGCCTGCATGCTCCCATGTTCCAGGACATGATGATAATGGACTAAACCTCTGAAGCTGTAAACAAGCCCCAATTAAGCTTTGTTTCATAAGAGTGGCCTTGGTCATGGTGTGTTCTCACAGTAATAGAACAGACTAAAACACAGTACCTGGTGTGCGTGCGTGCGTGCGTGCGTGTGTGTGTGTGTGTGTGTGTGTGCATAAGTATGTGTGTGCATATGTAAGAGTGTGCATGTATGTGTGTATAAGTATATGCATCTATGACTGTGGGGGGGTGTATATGTTTTCCTGGGTATGCCTGGGTGTGTGTGTTTATGTGTATGTGTGTAAAAGTGTGTGTATTGTGCACAAGTATGTGCATGTTTGAGCGTGTATGTGTGTGTGCAGGTATGTGCATGAATGTGTGGAAATGTGTGTGTGTGCATGTGTGTGAGTGTGTGACTGCTCAGTTTCAGCATATTTAGTTTCTTGGAAATGCCAAAAAATGCAGAAGTGTGGACGTGCAATGCTTGTAGGCATTGGGGTTAAGATGTTTTTTGAATCTATGAAAGGCAGAAGCAAAGCTCTCTACTATCAATAATGCTTCAGTAGAGAGCAATGTGAACCTAAAGTCTTATTCATCCTAATACCATTGCTATAAAATATCATCAGGAGTCATTTTAAACATGACACAAATGGGAACAGATATCGTAAAATAACATGCTATTGCTATTTTGTTAAGCAGTGTGCAGTTAAGAACTTGTGTCCCCGGAATCCTTGCCCCAGCAGCACTATGGAGTTGTACTGAAAAGCTTGTGAAAACCTTTATTCTGCACACTCATGGCTAAAGGAGAGCTATGTGTTTGCAAGTATGATGAATGCACTCACCTGAAATAAAGCTATATCAATTTAATTATCATCATAATCATAGTCCTCACAAGGAATTTCCATGGCTAACTTGGGAACTGAAGGTTCTTATTAACAGAATGCAACACGGAGACACACGGTCCTATTGTAGAAATTACCCAGAGTGCCTGCTGTCCTCCAGTCCAGCACCAGTACTTCCTCTTTCCATAGCTATGTGTCAAAGTCTGGGAGCATTGGGGAAACTTCTAGCAAAGTTAACGTAGTTAGGAATCCGCGACATTGTAACAAGAGGTCCGATGCTCGTGTCTATTATGGCTCAACTTTGCCTGGAGGGGAGGTTTGGAGAAATGAGGTGTGTGTGTGTGTGTGTGTGTGTGTGTGTGTGTGTACATGTGTCTGCAGTATGCACTGAGAGTCACAATAGAGGCTTCTCCACTGCTTATATGTCATTTGAATCTGGAATTCCTGTAGCCAGGACAAGAGGCAGGACGAAGACCAAGGTGAAATGATTGTTAGAAAAAGGGATGGAAAACCAGCAAGGCCATGAGGAGTTGAAGTTAGAAGAAGACATAAAAGGCAGACATAATAAGACCCCGAAATACAGAAGAAACAGGATTGCAATAAAATGCAACGATCCACACCATAGTATGGTACTTCTGAGGGTCCACCATGCTTTCTGGGGATTTCTACCACCAAGAACTACTGCCTAAGCTGCTTCTGGTTATATCAAATGAATCAGGTGACAGTAAATCAGCTTTAGGTGTGACAAAAGCTTTGTGGCACCCAAACCTGAATGGGAATTGTCTTCCGGGTCCTCGTTAATGGAAGGAACACTGGGGTTGATTCAGCAAAACATATTGTTACATTAGCTGTTTGTATGAATTTTTCTTTTTAAACCCCTCAATGCAGACTAACGTTACCAATGCTAAAGCATTGTTTAATAGAAGCAATTGTGTCTCTGCCTAAAACTGGAGCGCGATGAAACCTGCCTCCACCCAGAGAGGAAACTGAAGAACTCTTCAATATGCCTAGAGCTGTGGTAATCAGATATGAATATTCTATTTTCTGTTGAGCTTTTGCCAGGACTGGCACAGCAGATCTTGATTCGCATTGACAAGAACCTAGAAAGTGGAGATTATATGTTACAGATCAGATTAAGCAAATAATTCTACATTATGGGTCAAAACAATTTAATAAATATTAATTCACTAAAACGGTGGCAGGTACTATTCAATAAAAATAGAGAAAGAAACTAAGATTAAAGAGTAACACTATACTATGCTCTTTGTGGTTTGTTACAGCTAAAGAAGCCTATAAATATAAAAATTCTAGCAATATTATATATGTATGTATATGTATAATTGCTTATAATCTATATATAAAGTCAATCTGTGACCCTTTTATTCAGATGGAAACAATACCACATTCAAGTGAAAAAGAATCTCCCCCAACCCTGCAATAGAAGCCACAAATCTCTACTACACACGGGCAGAGACAATAAAACAAGTCAGGCAAGAAATCCAGGTTTCAGGTAAAATCCAGGTTTAGTATATTTGAAAGAAGAGAAGCGAAGGGAGGGAGACAGGGAACAGGCTGATGTGAAGGGGGAGCAGCAAGAGAGGACACTGATCCAAGAGAAAGCATAGACACTTATTTCCTGCAATCTTTAAGGAACATGTGGGGCTCCATTTTAGCATTGGCCTTTACTGGGACAGAATGCAAAGTATCCTTTCTAGTAAAGAGACGCAAAGGAAGGGCTCCATCTCTCTTGGGTTTTATTCTGTTGAGATTTCCAGCCTGTTCTTAAAGGAGAATTCGGTATTTCTTAAATTAAAACATCATGCACGTAGATTAGGAGCAATGACTCATGGGTTAAACACCAATGTGAGACAGTTTGAAGCTGTTCCTGGGCCACATGCTATCAATCAGAAGCTGCCCAGAATATATGAGTGAGTCACTACGAGTCTCACTACTACCGGGAATGCTTCCAGCTAGCACGCACGAGCCATGCGCTAGCTTTCCTGATCATTTATCTGGAAGGGATGGGGCAGATGTATTTCAAACAGACTTCTTAAGTCTTAACTTCAAAAATACATTTTTCTAACTGTAGGCGAGAGTTTTATATCTGCGGCGCATGTGACAGTCAGCTCATCTCTAACTTTGCTTTACAGTGGGTGCTAATATTTGACTTCAGTCCTTGAGGAGGCTTTTTCTGGTTTTATTATACATGATATATTCTTAAAGTTTGCTCTATTTTATCAATAGCAATTACTGTCAATCTCTCTGTGTTCCTATTTCATAAGCTTTATCATAACCGTGTAGGAAAACGAAAACAGATAGCATCCATATGGCTCAGCTCTAAATGTGTTTCCAGGTACCCACTCGGGGCTTGGAACTGATCCCTTACAGACAAGAAGGACCCGTGTAGTTTAGCATTTCTGACTAACCTGCCTCAAATGCTGAGTTACAAGACAGAATCAACTTTTAAATGCTCACGTGTAAACCAGTTTGTTTCTTAGCAGCACTGTGAAAACTATTAACTTAGTCCCCAGTAGCTCATCTTCTGGTGTGCTGAAGGAACGTGCTTCCCTTTCCACTCATGGAAAGTGAGCGAACAACTTTTAAGAGATTGAGAAGAGACAAGCACCTTTACAAATATGCCAAGTTTCATTAAGGGTCTACAAGGAGCATACACAGGGAGGTGGTGGCAGAAGAAACCCAGTTTTGCCGTCTGGATGCAGGTAACTGAATCCAGTCTGGATCTGGATGAAAAGGGACAGGTCTAAGATGAGGACAAGTCAAACAAGCCAAACAAGAAATTCTGAAGCTTGAGGTAAACTTAAAAGTCACCCAACCCATGCCATAGCATGCTTCCCCTGGATGAATCCCCTCAAGGACTTGTTCTTGGTGGCATCTGTCACAGGATGCTTCCTCTAAGTATTCTGAAGAGAACAAAGGGCAGAGCAAACCAATGACATTTTTTTATCTGTGCCTAAAGATTGTCAGCAAAGAAAATGTGCACCTAACAATCTGGGCTGTGTGTGGAGATTGCTCCGGTGGAAATGGAAAGCAGCAAAGCAAACTGTGAGCTGGAGCAGCCGCGGCTGTCTCCCCCTCCTTTATGTGCTCTCCTTAATTGCCAGAAGATATTATTTTTCACCGCTTAAATAATTTTCCCCGTGTTTATGTGAATTTTATTGTGTCACAATCACTTCTTAAGTGTCATGATTTTGCAAAATACACATTAGCATATATTACAGTCTGGGGAGATTTTGAGAAAGGTATTGTTGGAAGAAACTATTCCAACACCAAGCACATTATGTATTGAGGCGGTAACTCCATGGACATTTTATGTCACTAAACTGTAAGTTTTTGCTTTAAATATCTTTCCTGGCTCTTCTTCTGGTTCGTAGGCAGCCGTAGCTCATCTTGGATTCAGTCTTGTCACAAACATATGTATCCTTCTCTGAGCTTCTCTCTTTATAACCCTACATGTCCCACAGGAGGGACTTAGCTCTTACTGTTCCCATTATCATCACTGTGTAAATCGATCCCGAATCTTTCTACCTGTGACATACCAAGTTTTTAAAGTCTCTTTGGTCATTTTCTAGTCATGAATCAACAGATCCAATCTTCAGATCTCCAACCCACCTAACAGTAACCCAGAAATGCTAAGGGTACAGAGGCATGAGTCCTTATCACTAAGGGAGGAAGGTTAGACCCACACAAACCAGAGACCCTTAATGGGGCCCAACTACGTGTATGGAGTGATAAATGGCGCATATCCATTCTGTGCTTTTCAACACGGTCTGTCCAAGTAAGCATGCTTGAAATAGCACTTGTTTCTGCTGGAGAGAGAGCCATACGTCACAGAGCACTTTGCCTGCAGAAAGAGCTATTCTAAACTCTTTACCACCACTATGCATGGTGGGAAGTTCACAGAAGCCTGCTTACCTACAGCTCGGTTCTCTGAGTGCATGTCAAATATTAAAGTTTGGACCTATTTTGTTACAGATTCAGACTATTAAAAAATACAACAGCAAGATGAACAGGTCTTGTGAATTTCAGTCACTCCGTAGAATACTTTATATATATAAGTAACCTAGAGTCAGGAACTAACTTCTAAATGGTGACTGGGTGGCACCTTACATGTAGTGTATATTAACAGAGACAATAAAGCTTCCAGAAAGGACAACTGGCAACCCCAAAAAGTTGTACCTGTTTGTAATAAGATTCTTGTCAAAGGGGAGAGAGAGTCTTCAGAGAAAATCAGCAGATAACAGAGTAAAACTATCAGGATAAAATGTTCTTATACCCTACTCCCTAATCAGGTCAATTTTAAAATGTATTTATGAGTTTGGATCTGTGTGTTGAACAATATTAAAGCTAAACGTGTCTGCTCTAGGAACATAGACATACATTCATTCACTGTATAGTGCAAGATCTTAGAGAGAATTTAAACTATCAAACATAAAAAAGTGTGTCTCAAGGAAGGGAATCAGAACTGGTTTTCAGAAGAGAGGAAGAACTTTATGTCTTTTTCACGTCAGAAGCAGTCTCTGTCGCAAGCACATGATTCTTTGGTGAGCATCTCTTTCTAACCCTACATTTCCCACACGAGGGACTTAACTCTCCTACTCTCCCCTTGATCAACACTGTGAATTGATGTTTTTGGCTAGTCAACACCAGGAACACCTCCCAGAACTTTGGTTCACTTTGCTGCACATGAAGACTGTTAGGGTCCAGATGGAGAGATTCAGTTCTGTGCTGGGCCCTGAAGGGACACCTGTCTGCTCTGCGGATGCCCTCTCTCCACTCATGCTATCTTCTGTCTTGCAGGCTGTCAGATCTTGCTCCCACATTCCCTCTGCAAGAAATGGTTCCCAGAGGTCCTCAGCATCCACATGAAGGCGACTCGCCTCTGCTTCGCTCTATCACTAAGCTGTTGTCTTAAGGTGAACCTGACAAATGTGTGTGAAAACTGAAGACTCCAAAGCCTCAAACTCAAGACAAAAGCATGCAAATACAGCAGAGGAAAGAGCCCGGAACTTTTCTCATGTAAGGATTTTGCTTTTATAGAAGATCCACTAAACTTACTCTCATCTCCTATTTGTCTCTTCCTTTTAAGTGGGCAGATATACATGCTATTTTTCCATGCTACTAAGGGTGTATTGTGTGTGTGTGTGTTTCCCTCTCTGTATTTGTATCTGTGTGTGTATGTTCTGTGTGCCTGTGTATGGATGCATTTGTATGTTTTGGAGACTGTATCTTGTGCAGGCAAGGCTAGCCATGTAGACAAGGATGACTTTCAACTTGTCATTATTCTGCCTCTACCCCCAGAGAGCTAAAGTTCATGTCCCTCTTCCTGGGTTTAAGAGGTGCTAGGCACCAAAGCCTGACTTGTGTCCATCTAGGTAAGCATTCTAGCAACTGAGCTACAGTCTCACCTCTGTCACCAAGAAATCTTAATAAAATATATCTGAGTCATGAATGGCTCCAAGCTTTAAAGTTTTAAAAAGGTACTTACCATGTGACATACTTTTTTAGTTGTCATTCATGAGCTACCAATATTGTGCCATGTTACTCTGCTAGGTCTTGGTGGCCAGGGGTAGATTCTAGACTCCATGTACTAGTGGTTTATAAGGACAGCAATGCTGGAAATGTCCAGAAGGAATAGAGGAAGACTCTGCGGCACCCAATTCCAAACAGGAGCTTACACGCGCCGATAATGCAAAAACACTGAACCAAATGAAGATGAATGAAACTCCCACACAACCATGAAGCTCCTGTGCACTCATAAAAGCCATTGAAACTGTAATCCAAGAATGGACTATGACCACAGGAGGCTAAATCCCCCTTCTTCCCTGGTTCTTCAAGGGCTGTTGCGTGTACAGTATAAACATGCAAACTAAGCAGCAAGATGATGAATCGAGTACATGAAATATACATGTAGATGTTATGATCATGACATTTCATCTGAACACAGGCATGCCTGTGGGCTTGTCAATCCTGCATTTACTACAATGCAGCAAGGAATCTCCTCCTTTATAGATACAGAAATGATCAATAAACTACTTGTAAACTGAATTCAAGAACACATAAAAATAGAAGCATCCATGATTAGGCTTGGCTTCACCTCAGAGATGCAGAGTTGTAGAGGTGGGTCAACACAGGGAAATAAATGAATAAAATCCACCACCGCATAAACAGAATAAAAGTCATATCTCTCATCCAATGCAAAAAAAAAAAAAGGGGGCCTTTGGCATAATGCAACTTCCCTTCAGAATAAAAGTCTTGGAGAGACTAGGAAGAGAAGGGATTAATCTCAAGATAATATAATTGCAGTTTATAGCAAGCTCACAGCCAATATCATCTTGAATGGAGAGAAACTCAAAGTATTTCCATTAAGGCCAAAGCAAGACACCGATGTTCACTCCCTGCTCACCTATGCAATATAGATTGAAGTCTTAGCTACAGCAATAAACCCACTAATGGAGATCAAGGGGATATGAATAGTCAAAGTATCCCCATTTGCAGATGATATAACTTTATATATATATGTATATATATATACACATTACTTGACCTAGTACCAACATCATATACCAACTGCCCAATGAGACAACAAGGCTCTATAGGTCTCCTAGTTACAACTACTATGTTGGTATGCTGGCTACAATGTGCTTCATTAGAGACTAGCCTACAGTGATATCTGTTTCTTTGTACATCCATATGTGAAGCATTTAGTGTAAAATGGATTAACAAGCATTTTAAATAAGCATTTAGAAAAAAATACAGATTAATATAATACTGTATCAACAGAAAGTCATTACTGATATTTTCTTTAATGGACTTACAATTATTATGGGTTGATTTTAGTGAATATAAAAGAAACATTTCTGTACACATTTACTTAGTAATACCTACTTAATTATATAGTCAATAAGTACACTTACAAATCTAATTCTGCATATGATCTACCTGAGAAAACCTCCCTGTCATGAGAGCTGTAGAGAACAGATCCATACAGTTGTCAAGGCCTGTTGTCCAGAAGTTACCTGCTTATGCATCACTACAGCTGGTTCCTACCTGCAGGGTTGACTGGGACCCATAAAACCACTGGTAGAAAACAGGATCCCAATTCTCCACCGGTCTCCTGGTGGCCTTAGAGGTCAATGATTTGTTTTAGCATTTTATTAGAAAAATAGGCTGTGGCCATTCGTATCATGGTCACTCAATTAGCAGAGGTGAGAAAAACAAAAACATTCTTTACTGAAGACATTTTGTGTTCTTTACAATAAGAAAATTTAAAAATCCCCTTCTGCCAAAGTACTTAAATTGTTTCTGCTAGTCCTTTTTAGAAATGTGTTTGTGAGGCTCCACACTCCTATATGTGGTAGTTAAGCCAATCAGTTTAAACCTTACTTATTTTGGTGTAGAGAAAACTATGGGAAAGTAGGAGTTGGCAGAGTGTTCTCTGTAACTCGGGTTTGCTCTGATCTTAGCATGTGACCTCAAACCCTTGCCTTACGTCTAAAATTCTGGAATTAGCAGGTGTTCACTGCAGTGACCAGCACAATACCTCCGTTTCTCAGAAAAAAATAAACTAAACCCATTAATACAATCACGTCCCAAGAAACACATTGTAAACTGAAAATATCTTAAATCTAAAATGCATTGTTAAGTTTTAGTGTATGTCTCAGTTGGTAAAGTGTTTGCCCAGCAAGATTCCCCAGCATGGAATAAAACTGGGTGTGGTACACTATGCTTGTATTACTTAAGACCAGGAGATAGAGGAGAAAAGATCAAAAAGTGCCAGCCCACCCTCAGCTCCATGAGCTACAAGAAGGTTTGTCTCAGAAGGAAAACTGGTGCATTTTGTATACTTAATGTCCAACCAACCACCTAGGCCTGCACTGAACGTTGGCTTTTTGCCCTCAGGATTGACAGAGAGCTACAGGCCAGCTGCTGCCCAGCCTCCACTGTGAACTCTGTGTGTCCACAGTGCAGGG
This sequence comes from Rhynchomys soricoides, assembly GCA_019843965.1. Taxonomy (NCBI): domain Eukaryota; kingdom Metazoa; phylum Chordata; class Mammalia; order Rodentia; family Muridae; genus Rhynchomys; species Rhynchomys soricoides. The sequence goes on along the minus strand of JADRCH010000203.1, from coordinate 520,323 downwards.
GACAGCATCCAAGCTCAGAATTGGAAGTGCCATTTTTCTTTGTGTGATTTACACATCGTTATAAAATTTAAAAATGAAAAAGAAAAAAGACAAGACCTATCAATGCCGGTGGTGGGATGTCCCTCGGTAATGCCGTGTGAAGTAGTATGTCCTTGATCAAGGAAGTTCCAGTGAAGACATGTATGCATGTGTTGATGTCTTCAGGTCACATATTATCACGTAGCATATCTATAAAGTTTACGGTAGAAGAGTCTCAACATAAAAAAGAAATCCTACTCGATGGTGAGGCTGCTGGGCCTTTCCCTGTGGCTGGTGGACTGAAAGCTGAGTTGGGAGATTCAAGCATGCATCAGTGTTCTTCAGTGCTCCATGGGGACAGGGCACCTAAGTTGGGATGTGGCTCCTTCAGAACACAGCAATGCTGAAGAATAAGGTATCATCTACTGTCTATATTTATAATGTATTTTATAAAATCATATAAATATATAAAATATTTAGATATATTTATTATCTATAACCTACCATCATTTATCATCTACCAGGCACCTATCAATCATCTATGATAGATCTATCTCTATCCATCTATCTATCTATCATCTATCTATCTATCTATCTATCAATCATCTATCAATCATTTATATCTATCATCAATCTGTCAATCATCTATCATCTATCTATCTATCTATCTACCTACCTATCATCTATCTACATCTGTCCATCTATTTATGAGCCATCCATCTATCGTTTGGTATCTCTTAGAGCTTGCTTTTCTTAGTGGCTGCCGTGGAAGCCTTGGAATCACAGCAAGCCCATGGGAAGCCCCTGCAAGGGCTGCTTTAGAGGTTCATTCTCTTTGGTGAATAAAGGTTTTATTGTGACTTTAAATACAAGCTCCCTTTCTGTACCAAAACTGTGTTCCTCAAACTTCACCTTTTTATTCTTGCTTTGGAGCTCCTTTTACTAGCGTTGACACAGGTCCTGCCTGTGGTTAGGTGGAGACTCGGGTGGCGTCTGATGTGAGCGTGGTTTTTGTGATGTGGGGGAAGCTTGCATGTGAGTGTGTGCTCATTTGTATGTGCCTATGAACTGTTCAAATAATCCAGGAAAACAGGAGAAAACTGCTGAATGAGGGTTCTGTGGGAAGGGCTAGCCAGGCAACAGAGGTAGAGCTGTGCATTGGGGGAAGAATTTCTGAAGGTCCCTGCTATACAATGAAGCCATAGTGTACGGAGGGCCACCCTCAGGAAAATGTGTGTTTGCATTCATACGCATGTGCGAATAAAATATAGAATTATTTGTAACATCTGTATTGATTACTATTTTCCCCTCCTTGGGGAAAAAAACCCTTCAAAGAATGGGGCTTTCTTGTAGTTAAATAGCTGGGTAGTATTTAACTAATAAACTAGAAAATACTTCTGAGTCTGGATTGCAAGGTCAAGGAAGGGTGTAATTTAAGAGTCTGAACCTTCTTAGATGTAACTCCTGTTCTCCCACATAAAAGGATATCTTGAAAACCCCTAACTGTTACCTCTCAGTGCTCAATCATGGAGCGAATCCTTTGAGCTTCAATCTAGCTGTGATGAATACTTTTAAACTATGATGAATCCATGGTGTTTACAACCCGAATTATACACAGTCACTACTGTGTTTTTCCCCCTACAGTCCTTGCCTGAAAAAGCTGAATCCTTCCTTTCTTAGTGTTACACAGGGCAATTCAATAATGGTGCAAGCCTGGTAGAAGCCAGCCAGACACTGGTGTGCAGTGGAACGAGCAGGGAATGTGTGTCATTATTCCAAAGTCTTCGACATAACCTAATGTTGGGGAAAGGGCAGAGCGATTTATGTGTGAAATCCTGTTACTGGCGGTCAAAGGTCCTGCATGGTGTCACACTGAGTAGCTGACAACTAACAGTCACATCATGAAGGGTGACGTTAGAGAATATTGTAGACAAACTGGGTTAATAGTAAGAGTCTAACAGGTATGGGATCTTCCTATGTCATTGGACCTTCTTGGGAAGGTAGACAGAAAAGTCTGGATTAAACTTTGAGACTAAGTTGAACTCTTGAAAGGTATCTCTTAAATGAAGACCATGTTTTCCTAATTACAAACTGTAGGGTCTGGCGTTCTCATCATGACGGGCTCCATTGTCTCTATAATGTGTCAACTTCCTTTCCATTTTCCTGCCCTGATTCCTGCTTATGGGATACTACATACATGCGGGGGCAATGCTGAAATATTTCTACACTCCAAGCTCGGAGCTAAAATATATTTATCCACATATGAAAGAAGTGGGACCAAGCTCTGATGTTTACATGGTGGTATTTTTATAATAAAAATTTAAAGAGAAATTAGTAACTAGTTTATACATATTTAAAACCCAAACATGAGTCTGTCTTCAATATTAAAATTCAAAATTGTACCCAGGTTCAAAGTGGCCTTAATTAACACTGATGCTTCATTAGTTCAAAATCATTTTTCTAAACACAATTCCTGAAACCCTCCTGGTCTTTTAGTATCTTAATTAGCTGAACCCTTCAAAAATAGAAGGATTTGTAAAAGGATATTGAAGTCTGCAAATCTGTTTCTTCAGTAGCCTTTCAGCAGTAGCTCAGAGCTGTCTGCACTGCTGAGCATACATGCGGGCATCTTACAGGCAGGATAAACTATTCTACAAAGCACAGAGCTGTGTATCAGCTTACCACATTCACAAGTTATGATGTAATAGGGAGACTACTGAGCCCCCTTTGACTTGAGTTTCTGTGTGCAGACTTTGGGCAAACACCTGAAGCCTCTACAACTTTGCAACTATTCTCTAGAACAATATTACCTTCTTTTATGTCTTCTAGGGGGCTGTAAAGGCTCCACATGGACCTGCTGCCAAGGTCCCCCAAGAGCTTACAGTACACAGACCAGCCCTCCTTTCTTCTGTGAGATCACTTCCTTGCCCTCTTTTTCTTTGGCATATTCCATCCATGTGCCAGTGGTGTGTGTGTGTGTGTGTGTGTGTGTGTGTGTGTGCGCAATCATGTCAGATGCTTCCCACTGTTCTTTCCCTACCTGGAAAAGGCTTCCACAAGATCAAGGCTCACTCAATAACATCATATATTTTCCTAAATACTATTTTGTTCAATGGGGAGACTTACACATTTTCTTGTCATTTCTGACCTCTCCTTTTATTGACTTTTCCAACATCTCTGCTTATGGGACAAGCTAAATTCCTATATTTTAAACTCTGACTTTTTATAGCAGAGAATCATAAATACAAAGAATTTTCCTTTTGTCTCTATGATGTCTCCTGCTCATAGAGTACTGGCCAGGCACCCCAAGGACTGGACCTAGATCTGCCTCACTCAATTACACTCAGTTAACTGAATTACACTCAGTTGTAATAGAGTATCTTACCTGTGGAACATACAGATATTCTTGTATTTTCCTCCCATGGATACCATTCTAAAACACTAAAATGAAAGTGTCTGTACTCTTTTATTGGTTGTATAGTCAGAAATTTATATGGCAGCTTGTGTTTTATACAGATAAAGCTTACACTATATGGTTAATTAATTTCACAAAGTTCATAGAAATTCTGCACATGGTAGAACAAGCTCACCTACATACTCACACATACAATTTCATACACACATACATATTATAGTGATGTTTTGTTTCTGAAATGTCAAAGGAGAATTACAATTTAGGCCAGTAGACTTTTTGTGGGTATGCGTCTCTATAGAGACAGAAGGATCTATATGTCTTCATCCACATTCCTACTGCCATATTAGTCACTATGGTCAAGATAGGGAATCAACCTATGTGCGCAATGATGGATGAATTGATGAAGAACATGAGCTACTTATCCATATTAGAATATTATTCATCAATGAAAGATTATCATTTTGTCTCTTGCAACAACATAACTGGGCTCCGTGCTGTCTATTTTCATACTATTCCATGTCGGTGTCTTCTAGAAGATAAGGATTTGAGGAAAGATAAGAATTTTCTAAGCATATTAATCTATTCGGATTCACCATTTGATAGTTTGAACACTGATGTTGAAACAACAGTTTATGTCCTGGATGCAAACCTGTCTGTCTGTAGTTTGAGACCCGGACCCTTCCTCTAACGTTTATTAAGGAAAATGAGAAGATGTGAAAAAAACCTAAAAATAAAAACAAACTTGCAGAACCAATGCAGCAGCATTTCTCCTCAACAATGCAGTCAGCTCTGGTTCTGCTTGGTCTTAAAGAATTGCTCTAATTGCAATAGATTGTGACTAACATAGAGGTCCACAACTGACTGAGGTGCAGAAAATAAAGTGTTCTCAACCTTAAATGGATAAGATATTCAGCGACTCCTCCTCCCAGGGCTCACTATGGAAGAGAGGGCTAGAACAATGAGAGCATCAGAGGTGACTACCAGGAAACTGTGTCTTTTGCACTCAGTAGAGCAGCTTGACCCAGGAACTCACATAAGTTAGGACAGCATGTACAAGCATGCACGCTCAAAACAGACCAAATCCTTGCATGGAGAAGCTCATTAGACAGAAACTTGCATCCCTGCCTGAGAACCTCTTGGAAATTGTTAGCTGATTTGAAGGGGGTCAGATAATGTGTAAGACTGCAGTCTCTAGTAAGTTGATCACAATGTAGGAGAAGACTACACATTCGAGAATATTGAGCTAGCATGAACTGGTCTTGATTTTTTTTAAAGGACACAAAAACTTGGGTGGACACAGAAAGATTGTGTGTATATGGTAAGAGCTGTGATAGGAGGTTGAATATGATAAAACGTGAACTTTGCGAAGAACTAATATGACTGGTTTTTTAAATTATCTTAAGACTGGATTTCCTACAGCTGCAGCTTGCTTCAAACTTCTTATACAGTAGAGGGTGACCTTGAACACCTAATCCTTTTGCTGAGATTCCAGATGTGTGTCACAACACCTGGAGGTGCAGTCAGCTGGGGTTACAGCTGTGTGCCACAATACCTGGCTGTTCAGTGAGCTCTTTGTAAGATGCTCAATGTTTCAGAACACATTGAAGGCCCATCCTTTTTTGCTGATGCTACAAAACGGCCAAACAGAATTGTGAAGCCAGTTCAAACATGGAACAAGATGGCAGCAACCAACACGGAAGAAAATGGAGTAGACTACTTTAAAAGGGAGAGAGTGTCTGAGCTTTGTACCAGAGATGCCGCCGAGTAGTCACTGGATGGCTGCTACACGTATTCCTAGGGAAAGCTCAAAGCCTTTAATAATTTTAAAAATATTTTAAGGTATTCAGTAATGAGAACAGTCTTAATATTACTAATGTGAACAAAATTATTTATCAAACAGAACAGGAAAGAACATACATTTCACAGTTAAAGATTTAAAAGACCAAAGTACAGAGCTATCGTAGTTTCTCAATGAAATTCTATAAATATAAAGACTAAAAAAAAAAACATTTGAGAGATAGTAGAATAGGTAAAAGTGTTTGCCACACAAGCTTGACAACCAGACTTAGGAATTCCAGAACCAAAATCAAAGCAGACACAGGACCACAGACATCTGGAATCCTAGCATACCTCTGGGGACAGATAGGGAAAGCTGAGACAATAGAAGCCCCAGGAGATCAAAGGCCAGATAGCATGGCCAGCAGAGCAGCAAAGAGACTGGCTCAAGAAATATGGAAAGGTGATAATCAATAACCAAAGCTATTCCCTGATATTTATATGCATGCGCACGCGCGCGCGCGCGCACACACACATACACACACACACGCACGCACTCACACGCACTCACACACACGCACTCACATGCACACACACCCCTATTCTCCACATATACAATCACCCATATATACACACAAACATACAAACAAAACACTGAGGGGGGGGAATTTGTTTTATCTGTGGAGATTTAAAGATGGAAATACTGTATTTTACCATAAATTATAATCTAGATTAAGTTTCAATCTTAGTATTTCAATACAATATTCTAGAGATCCTGAAATTGAGTAAAAAATTCAAATTAAGATAGAACATGGCCTCATATAGCAGGGTATTTACAAAATAACAGATTTATACCCAGACTGAGACTTAATGTGCATAATCATGGAGGGAATTATGATGCTCTCTACCAACATCAATAAAGCTTTCATGAAACTGTGGCCACTCCATGTCCCAACCCAGGGAGAATTCCAGGAAACTTGCTGATAGAGGAATAAGCTACTGTCAGGTGGATGAACTGAAGAACTAAGTCAGTAGGACACAAAGGCTGGAAACTGCAAAACTGAGACACAATAATAGGAAGTTTCGCTGTCACTTTTCTTTACAAAACGACATGAACTTCAAGCAAAACCCATTCAAAGCATGAAGTACCTAGAGCGCTTATCTCTGAGTACAGCTGAAAAGCAGAAAATGCTATACTTGCCAGTTTCCTCTTACACCTGTCAGGTTAGATGCTTCTCTAGAGTGGGCCTTCAGAGAGAAAGAGCCCTGCAGATGTTCACACGGCAGACTGCATTGGCAACAGAAGCCATCCCAACAAAGAAAGACCTTCCGAAGAGGCAAGCATTCACACTGGAGGTCTCTGCCTTTTTCCTAATCTGGACAACCATTATCATCCTACTTTATAGAGTATAAAATTAATTACGATACTAATATAAAGCATCCAGTTACTTAGAGACCATATTGAAATGTGGACCTATTGATCGGCATGTCCTGTTGCTAAGAAACAGTTCACCCAGACTCGGCCCACTTGGAGAAACCCTCCAGGGAAAAATCAATACCGTTGCTGCATTCAGTCTTGTTCTGGTTTTTCTCTAGTTTTATGAGACAAGGCCCCAATCTGTAGGCAAGGATGGCTGGGAACTTACTCTGCAGCCATGGATGACTTTCAAATGTGCCCACTCTCCTCCCACAGCCTGAATGGTAGGATTGTAGATGTATGGCACCATGCCAGGCACAACTGCTGAGTCACTTCTCCCAAGATACTGTATGGAAAGAGTGAGAAGTCTTCCTCTCTTTCTGGCAGTTGACTCTGGGCAGTTATGTAACGCCCCCCCCACACACACACAGACAGCACATCAACAGGATTCAGCGGGTTAGAGTAACTGCCTGTGGTAGACAGGGAGACCCCTTGTAATGTCTGCAGAAAGAAAGGGGAGGGAATGTGGTAGGAGAAAGGGAACGAAGAGACACCAGTGAGGCTCTACAACCGCTGGTTGGTGAGTTCCCCCGCCAACGGTGAACAGCATGCTGACTTCAGTGACGGACTTCAAAGACAGAGGAAATCATGAGAATCTTTTAATTTTCTAACATATTAGAGACTGAAAGGTTGAGTCCATATTCCTCCTGAAATGATTTCTCAGAAATGAATGTTAACTTTTATACGTGAAAGTGGTTTGCTACAGTCAAATCGTAGACTGTAAAAGTTCCTGTATTTTATACACAAAAATCTACTTTACCGAAGAATAGAGTGTTTTAATGTCTAAGAGTTTCCATACTCTTGAAAACATTAATTCAAATACAAGTTTTCAGTTAATTTTATAAATTAAATGACAGTACTATTTGGCCATCAGGTATACTCTTCTTTCTGATTTCAGATACATTTTGCACTTAGGAGAACTAACCAGATATTTTAGTTCATTAAACATCATCAAACTCTAACCTTCCTTTGGAAAACTGATGGCAAAGGTCTCCAGCATTCATCTGCCAATTATCAAACAAAGGAAGCCGGTAACCGGGAACATCACAAGACGACTACAATTAGACACAGAACAAATTCTGAGAAAACACAGCTTCCTCTCACCATCTCAATCACGGGACTCCTAATACAGACCTTCATCCATGAGAGGTGCACACATGGGGGTCCATTTCCTTGTCACTGTGACAAAACGCCAGAGAGAGGCAAGGGCAGGAAGGGAAGAAGTTTGTGCTCTGGTCAGTTTCCAAGCTTGCATCGGTGGGGAGAGCGTGGTGGAAGAGAACTGAGGAGCTCCTGGCAGACAGAGCACAGCGGCAGTAGGGAGTGGTCCAGACAAGACAAGTCACATTAGGGTGTACCCCGGTGGTCCAAGTTCTCCGAGCATCCCTGTCTTTGCACACTACAACCACCTCTAAAACCTTAAGCCCATTTTGAATCTATCAGAGATTGAGCCATTTCTTAGGTTAGTACTTTGTGGTCTAATCTCTTCAAACACCACACAGACATACTGAGAGAAGTGCCATGATAATGCTCTTGGCATCTCTCAACCAAATATAGAAATCAGTTATTGCACCATGACATATACCCAGTTTGTGACTGATACAACCATCAATGATAGTCACTGCACACCAACCTTTGAACCTTTGACTTTTGTCCCAAAACACAACATAGAAAATATGACTTGCCTGTGGGTTGTCTGTATAATTTGTCTCTGTGATAGTCCTTAATTGTGGACTAGATATCTCTATCTCCAAGTCCACCTTAATCTCTATATTGTCTCAGATGTGCAGGAAATAAAATGTCAACCTCATTGTTTATATCACATGTATGTTTCTACAATAAGATTTGATGTGATCAGTATTAATTGTTGTCTGTGGGTCAGCACACCATTTTCTGTAAAAGGAAACATTTGCTCCCAAGTCTGAGTTACACATAATTTTCAGTCTTGCTGCTCAAGTACTCTGTAAACTGGGTTCTGACCGGGTGACCTACTTGTAAATCTCACTACGCGATGCTGTGCCGTCAACCATGTCTACCCCAGCCACTCTGCTCCAGAATTCATAATGCTACATGCAATGAACCTCCCCTGTGTCCTTCTGTCCTCAGTATTCTCTTATAGTCTTCTGAAGACAGCTCAAGAATGTCTAGAAACAGTTATGCCCCTCTCTCTAGATGGTCTACCACAGTGGATGGAGAAATGGCTCAGTCTTTAAGATGCTTGCCTTACAAACATGGGGATCCTAGTTTGTATCCCCAACATTCATGCAAACTGCTATCCTGGTGCTGGGGAAGGAGAGACAGCAGAACCCCTGAGGCTCCCTGGGCAGAATAGGTAAGGGGTAGGATCAGGAGAGGCTCTCTCAAAGACTAAGATGGGTGTGACTAAAGAAGATACCCAGCCTTGGCCCTGAAATCAACACCAAGGGCATGCACATATGTGAATAACAAACACACACACACTCGCACACACACATATGGACACATGCACACACACATGCACACACACATATGGACACATGTGTGCACACACACATACACACACACACACACACATACACACACACACACACTTCTCTGTCACACTCTTTCCATCCTTGACCTTCAACTACAGTTCCTCTACATGTATGCAAGTCTCATTTTTCCATACCTCCTTCCGGTCCTACTGTTCACTAGATTCTCATCAAATATCTTGGTCTGAATTGATAATACCTCAGCTTTACCATGCCTAAAAGTCAGACTCTCCATCTGCCTTGAAGAAGGCAGCTCCTGTTCCTCAATATTTCACATCACATCACCTAAGGACGCTGTCATACAATGGGCCACACCCACATCACCTAAGGACTTTTCATATAATGGGCCCCATGGCATCTTGGGGAACTTCTTCTACTGTGGATCACTGGGTTCAAGTAAATCTTTTCCTTCAGTGACCAGTGAGTGTTGTATATTTGGTCTGAAGATTTCTCAGCTATGTCCCTCAAGAAGACCAGGAGAAGGAAGGGAAAGGAGCAGGTAGCAACTCCTCTTCTCTTGTCTCCAGCACTGAGATAGCTGGACAAGCTTGATGCAGCACTCCGCTCCAAATAGATGCTGGGGATACGTTTAACTAGAGTATGAATACCATACACTCAACCCCGCACAACCAAACTTAAACAGGTCTCTTGATCTTCCCAGGCTTGGGATCAATGCAAAACACAACCCAGTGCCTCTGGACTATTATTATGTGAGATGCATGATTGTCCCAGAAAAATGGTTGAAAAAAAAATCCTATAGTAAAAAAACAATATTTTATTTAACAGAACACAGTAATTCCTTATGTTGGTTTTTAAATAATAATAGTGTTCACCAAATCCTCACAGTGTCAGTAACAGCGAGATAAGACAACTCACTGTATAGCTTTCCAATCACAAAGACTAGAAATTTCTCCATGCCTGTAACAGGTAAGGTGCTGTGTTGGGGGGCAAAATATGACTCTGGGGACAAAAGAACATTATGTCCTATAAGAAAGGTGATGTGTTTGTTTTTAATTTGAGATCTTATGTTCTCTTCTTTAAAAAGTTGAGTCTAGAGCTTATTTTACATATTTTTTAAGAGTTATTTTAATCTGTTCTGTCTCTCTGTATCTCTTGTGGGTCTGTCTCTCTGTCTCTGTCTCTGTTTTTCTCTCTGTGTTTCTCTCTCTCTCTCTCTCTCTCTCTCTCTCTCTCTCTCATGTGTGTGTGTGTGTGTGTGTGTGTGTGCAGGTGCCTGCAAGGGCCATAGGTGTCAGGTCACTCTGGATCTGGCTCAAGTCCCATGTAGACATGAGCTGCCCACCATGAGCGCTGTGAACTGAACTTGAGTCCTCAGCAAGGATGGCAAATGTTCCTGACTGCTAAGCCATGTCTCCACCCCTTTCCACCCATTCCTTAAGACAGATAAATTTTTCTTTTTTATTATTTAAAACAAAATTAAAATTTGACTGTTTTTCGATCACATTCTTCCTCTCCCTCAAGTCTGTCCAGATCCTTTCTCCCCCCTCCATACACTTCAGATCACATCAATCTTTCACCTTTTAATAAAGATTTCAGTGACTGAAATTTTTATATAAGGTTTGAAAATAAAGGGAGCAAAGACACCTCCGTGATTCTATTTACCACGTTCATGGCAGCCTCTGGGCCTTTGTTTATGTAATGGTTCCTGTCCATCAGCCATAACTTTTTCCCTATATATCTTGTTTCCATTCCATGAGATCTGTTTGCACATGAATGCTGATTTTGCTGAAACTAAGCAAAATTAACCAGTAACAAAGTCTTCTTAGAAGCACTAAGTATTTTTACTTTAAAATCATTTTTTACTCTCACAAGTCAAATATTGAGTTTAAGATGGTCAAGGGGAAAAACTAAACATTTATTGAAAACATTTTCTGACCAATTAGAGATAAATGTTTAGTACTCATATACAAATATACTTTTAAAATAAGACATTTATCTCTCAACGAACAGCACAGACAATAGCCCTCTCTCCCGTGATAAGGGCTTGGGTCCACCAGCATTCCTTCACTGTCATGAATACTTCATAGACTGAGCTTACACACAGGAGAGATTTATTTGAGCTCATGATTTGAGAAGTTTTAGTTCATGATCCGGGGGAATCACTGCATTGCTTTGGGGCAAAACTGTTTTCTGAATCTGAACCCCAGGAAGAGGATGAAGTGCCCTTCATCCCTTAAAGGCCACACAGGCGTAAGGACAAGAACTCCTACCAGGTGTCACCTCAGTGTCTTCTCCCTCTTCCCATACCGCCACGTGGGGACCAAGCTCTTACACGTGGACCTTGAGGGAACGGTCTCGATCCAGAACTTAGCAATTCAATTTTATGACTCTCAAATCAGTCTCTGTGTTTATACACAGTACTTAACCAGTCCCTGGCATTTCAAAGATTCCAGTTGTCTTTAGCAACAATGTTTCATCTTCCAATGTATCTCTGTTACATGCGTGAGATTATTCACACTGTCCTCTTCTTAAGGAGGAATTACTATGTCTTAACGTTGCTAAGTGCAGACAGTGATAATACCAACTACATTGAATTTAAATAGTATCCCTGACCATTAAAGCTCAGCTAATTCTTATATACCTGTATCCTATGTGCCCTGTTCCTTTAGGGCTAGATGCATTTGAAAACAGCTAAAATTAAATACAGGTATTAGGGGTGACAAACAAGTTCGTGAGTTCATGGTGCATATCTGAAAAACGTATCTTTCTGGGTGGTTATATGCTTGCTTGTGAACAAAAGATCTGTGAAGGGATAGCAAGAAAAGCTGTTGCCCATTTCCTTCCTTCCTTTGTGGGCGGGGCAAAGGTGAGTGACAGGAGTTAGCCTATGAACACATTTCCTTAGACTCATTTTCTTCTAACTTCATCAAGCCTGTGCATGTGATACTCCCCCCACACATAAGGCTCACTTTTCTAAGCATAATCACTTGAATGGAAGGAGGACCCTTGAGACAAGCCAATGCAAGTTCGTGACATTTAAATACATCTTTCAAAATATTGTGGATTAGCTTGGAATTGGCACTACTGTAAATTTTATTGAAAAGTGGTTTTTATTGATATGGTTATAATATTCTTAAATATAAGAAATTTAAAATCAATATCAGATTTGTCTCTAACTTTGAGACACACATTTTATAGTTAAGACCTTTTACCCCAATTCTGTCAACAGAAAGCAAATAGACAAACCTGTGAAATTTTTCCATTTTATAATTTGTAATGTTAATGCATGGATAAAACTCCTGGGTTCCAGGCGATCACAATAGCAAGTGAATATTTTTTAATTTTTCAGAATTCAAATGACTGCACATGTCAGTGATTTGTCTGTAAAAAAATTCACAGCATTTTCTAAAGGCATTTCTCTCTCCAGCATCAAGATCGATCCCAAGGTTTGACAATACTCTAGAAATGAATGTCCCTGAAGATTTAAAATGTTCTAAAGGAAAGACTTTAACCCCCAGACAAAAATTTTAACCTAGTATTGGTCAGAAAGCCGAGATGCTGAGAAAGTGAGCCTGGGACAAGAGATTTGAGTATCTGGGAGAAAGAGGAAGGCTGCAAACCTCTGGGAAATGCACAGCATTTCTATAAGCAGGTACAGTGCTATCTCTGGTCCTGTAACTTCTTCTTCTTTTATATTTTCCAAGTTGATCTCAATCAAATGCACAAGAAGCCATATAGCACACCGCCAGATACAGGCGGGAGCAGCGCTTAGCATGTGTACATCTATAACACAGACATGGCTTCAGGCTGTACTGTGAACTTAGGGCTTTTGTGATAATTTCCTATGTGCTACATCATAATACGAGTTCCCTTTAAAACTCACCCACACAAATTGTCACTCTGGTGCTTTCAGAGAGGCACAATGCAGGCTGATCTTGGCAACCTGTAAAAGTGCCCAGTCGAAAATTACTAACAGCTGGAGATGACAGTTGTTTTAACAGCTGAGCTGACAGGATTAATTTAAATGCACTGAAATCAAAAGTACGTAACACCTGTTTAGTCTTCTCGGGCCATTCGACAAGGTAGGCCAGAGAAGAAGCAGCGCCAGGATTGTGTCTCTCTCCTAGAAGGACAGAGGGGCGTCCAAGGAGAATGTCACCTTTTTTGATGGAGGTGGGGTTTGAGCTTTGCAGCAGTGGGGCTGGCCAGCCTTTATCAGTTTTTAACATCTGGTTCCTATAACAGAATGCCTTCCCTTTCTTCCTTCCCCGTCCAAGGTCTTTGACCCAAACTCAACAGTGGATAAAGATCACCACATTTCAAAGGTGCAGTTTCTGAGTCTAGCTTCCTGGGAACTCTCCTGGGTTAATTAATGTATTCTCTTTGAGCTGCACAGCCACGAAAGATAATGTGGGTTTTTCCCCCCCTTTTTCTCTCTTATCTTTGGTTCCAAATCTATCATGTCACAGGAGAGTTTGCATTTCAGATGGTTGCCAGAAGAGCATGCTCATAGTTGGGTTTGTGTAGTACATTTGTCAATGTTGATTGTTTTAAAGTAAAAATCATTTCTCTGAAAGAAGAAATATCAAAATGATTTCCAAAAATGTGGGACTACAAAGAGAACCATGTTGAGGGCCAGCGGCAGAGCACTGAGATTATTTAAATGATGCTATAAAACATAAATGTATTATTCTTATGAACATGAGCTCATATATGAAGTAAAATCAAACATTTTAAATACAAGTGTTTATTTTTATTCGCTGACAGGAATTAACCTTCAAATTTACTTAGGAATATAAGGCTTACTTTTCCCCACATAAAGAGCTTAATATTAAGAATTCCAACGATCAAACCTCAGAAGCTATTCCGTTAAAACATGATTCCAAAATTGTTCTCCTGCTGTTCGCATGTTATGTGTTTGATGCAGCATAAGTGTATTACAAAATTCTGTTGTGCTTCATTTCAAAGAAAACTCATCCCTGTTTTATGAATCTGGAGAACAATTATTTTGAGGCTGAAGGTGTTTTCTTTCTTGTTCATGTCCTGTCTGACACTGAAAAGTGCAGAGAAGGAGGTTTTTATGTTCACTTGGTTTAGAGCCAAAGTAAATATAGAAGACAATAATATTCCCCTTTGTGTCCCACTGAAGTCAATATAACATGTGTAAAAGACATTTTGCTGAGCCCCAATTTCAGAATATTAGAAAAAAAAGTGGGGGATTTTAAATGGCCAGATTAAAGTGAGGTACAATTAAAAATGTGGTTCGCATGATTTTTTTTAATTTGGGGATACGTGGGTATGCTTTATAGAAAGCCCAGCTTGTAGGCACACAGCAGGGCACTTGTGATATTTCCTTATAATAGATTCAATGTTAGAAGTACTTTTTAATACCTCATTTGTAGTAAGTCAAGATAGCCTGTGTTGTTTGGCTGAGTTTATGGGATCTACCCCAAGCCCCATTAACCCACAACTCAAAATGAGATAAGCTACTTCAGGCACTGGACTGATGACCTGCCGTGTCTGAGACAGTAATTTATCTTCTCTTATAGGGTACTTCCATGTGAACTCTTACACACACACACACACACACACACACACACACACAGGAGCTTCTAAAAATAATAGGTTTCCACATAGTTTTTCAAAGACAGTCACTGTTAATTATAATTACCTGTCCCCATAGACTCTCCTAAGACATTCTTCAGGCAATACCCTCATTTGAAAAATGAAATTGTCTTTGGTTAAGCTCAAAAAAATAAACAGATGCAAGGTCTACATAACCAAAGACAACAAAAGCAAATGGGAATGTTAAACTGCCTTAAATGTAATCATCCTTAATAAGTCCAAAACATTGTTGGATTTCCAAGAAATATGTGATAAAAATTAATTATTTGTAAATCAGTGTAAAGATCATTTAGATCTTTTTATTATTATAAAAGTGTCAGAACTGAATTAGCCCGAGAGTTACACTTCAGATAATTGTACTTTCACTCAGGAATCTGAGCTGTATGCCATAAAATAGCTACCATGGTGCCTACTCCTGTAGTTCATTGTCCACAAATAAGTGGCTGATGAGAGCCTGAGCATGCAGGCCTCAAGAAACTCTGCATGTGATGACGACCACTGAATTTCCTGCCATCGTTAAAATCATAACTGTGTCAGGGACAGTAAAATTGCCTTGACACATGTTAACTAGCTTGCATCAAAATGTCTAATAAGAACTGGGTCTTGGAGACAATTTCTGATAGAAATTTGAAAAGAGAAAACACAGATGGGATTTTTTTTTCTCTAGAAAGAAACATTGATACTTTGAAAGACAATCAGTTCTAATTATTAGATCTCTTTACAGAAGGAGATGAAAAAATTAAGCCTAGAAATCTCTGTGCAAGCTCACAACCAAGTCAAAGCATACGGTAAAAAGAACAGGGTACTATGTTGGCCTGAGGTCCCCTCTCTGTACAGGAAGGGGAGGTAGGCTAGCAGAAAGAACAACCACTCAAACCCCATTCACAGGTTCAAGCTTGAATTGTCCAACTTCCATTTTCTGACGGTTAACTTTGCCAAAGAAGGTGACTGGAGATGCACTATACACAAATCTGTACTAAAACGCTTCCCCTGGAAGCCTCTAAATCAAGAAAGACAGAAAGGGGGGGGGGCAGTCAGTAGGTGACCTTCAAGGGGCCCTGGTGAGAACTCAACAGACTTATTGTTAAAGGAAGAAAACTTCCTCAAACCCCACTTCTTATTTCTCTTAAATTCAATTTTGTATTAACAACCACAAACGCATCACACAGTTTCAGAAAAGAGAATTGTCTTTCCCAACCATTTGGTTCTAGGAAAAAAATCTTTGAGTGTTTCCGTTTCATGATTCTTTCAAAGTTTTCAGTCTATTGGGTATACAGTAATAATTGTTATTCTGTCTAATGATAGACCCTTCAACTTTTATCAAATGAGAAGCGGTCTCTTCCCCTCGTTTTGTTTCTTTACACAACTCAGAGGCTCAAAGAAGATAATTACAAACAATTCCTCAAGAATGGTTCAGTTAATGTTAATTTATACAACAAACTAATTACTGCCAAATGGTAAGAATCACATGTGGAAGTCCCTTCTCCCACGCACACAGCTCAACCAAAAGCCATCTGTCTTAGCTCCGGAGAACTCAGGGACGCGCGGGTAAGACTGAGAAAGGACGGGTGTGGGTCCTCAGTCCTTTATCCTCCCAGCAAACCGCAAGCCTGAAGGACCACACGTGTGCAGTGTTGGCCAGTTTCAGGAAGTGCAAAGAGAAGGTATCCATAGAGAGAAGGGCTGTCAGCTCCAGTTCTCCCTGTAGGACAATCGCCTCAGCAAGCAAAGGGAGCTTTGCGCATGGTTTCCAACTACGTGCTTTCAACTGTCATTTGCATCTGTTTATTGTTCACTACGCAAAGACTTAGTTGTGATTTTTCTTCAGGATATCAGTAATTTCTGAATTAAGACATAGTTCAGTCTATATCTGGAGCAATTAAAATAATCTTCTTACATATTATAACTTGAGAGGTACTTGTTAAATTATCATTGGAGTCATATGTGTGTGTGTGTGTGTGTGTGTATAAAAGAGAGAGAGGGAGATGTTTTTAACTTTGAATTTGGCTGAAATATAATAAGCGCATCAAAATATGGACGATTCTTTTTCTTCAAAATGACAAGGTGAATCTTGGCATGTAAGCAATAAGGTCTTTTCAAATGGAATTTAAAAAGCTAAATGAAAGTGTATTAAAATTTATTTTTTATAAGTTAAAAGAACAATCACAGATGCTTCTCAGCATTCAGAACTCTGAGCAGACATAAGTCCTTGTCAAATATGCATTGAGTAAAAAACAAAATGAGAAAGCATGTGTAGTAAAATAACATTCATTTTTTCCCTGAAGTGTAGGCCTCTGGAATTCAAAAGTCATTTACGTGGGCATTCTCATCTCACCCTACTGGATCTTTTCCTTCATGTATGTGCAGGCACTCAGCTGATCCATGGAAAGAACTCAAGATAAGCCTGGAATCGATGACAGTAAATACTAACTTCCTCCTCTAGCAGAGATACTCATCTTGGTACAGGGAGATGCCAGGAGAAAGCCAGGAGAAAGGGTATACAATACAGTGGAACCCCAATGCCTGGAGTGGAGAGACTGAAATGGTATTTTACTTGAAGCTTTTTCTTGAGTTTATTTCATCAAAGTCAACACAAATCCTAGGCTAGAGTTAGGAAACCTCTCTGCCTTTGCTTTAAAGGGCAGGGATAACAAGATGCATCTCCATGCCAAACTAATTCTCTTTCTCTCCCTCTCTCCCTTCCTTCCCCCAATGTGTGTGTGTGTGTGCGTGTTAAGATGTTGTACCTTTCATGACAGGAAAAGCCTTGTGTAATGAGGCTATTTAATTCGAATCAGCCATGATCCTAGTCGTCTAAGTGCAATGGCGACCTTCTGTCACTGTTGTCATAGAAAAGAAGTGGGCAAAGTCATGTTGCCGACAATGGTGGTAAAGGAGGTTACCACCTTCTCATGGGAAGAGGAACCATCGCCTCACCTTGATACCATATGTATGTGGCCAACCTGGGGCTCACATGCAATGAGGAGGATGCTCCGGGATACGGGCAGGGTAAAGATGACTAGGGTCTTGGTCATGAAGCAGAAGTGTGGCTTTTCAATGATGATCCTGCACATGAACCCTTCACCTGCATTCCTCTCAGTCCCCTCAAATGCACTGCTTAGCCATTAAATTCCAACTTGAGCAAAACTATCTCTTTAGACTCTGTCTTTGGTGTGAAAGACAATTTCTTTACCTGTCCCCATGGAAAACAATCTGACAGTAGTTTAAAAAACTATCAAATGCCATTATTTTATTTTCAAATAAAGGAAAATTGAAACACCCACCTGAAAAAAAACACATGGAACAATAAAGCAGACACTGGCACCCAAGTCTCACCCAAGTCCCAGCCCTCGGTATTTTGTCCAGGGTACATCTACTAGGACCACTACCATCCCCAGGATGGACGGCCTTGAGTGAGGATGGAAAAGGCTCTGCCTGCTACTTATGTTGTTCTATCTAGATTTGCTGTGTTAGGAACACTGGTGCTGGGCAGACTAGACCTACACTTCTGCTCTTTTGGACAACTGTCAGAGGACATGCAGTTTAGAGAGCAAGACAGCAAATATTTAAGCAGGTGAGACTATGCTTTTCAACTCCATCAGCCTGGTAATACATTTAAAAAAAAAAATGTAAAAAAATGAACATGGTCAGGGACCAATAAAACTTTATAGACACAATGTGACTATAACAGATTATTTATCTATCACAAAATGGTCATTTGATTTTTCAATAATAAAAAAATAGAAGACCTAAAATCTATTCTCTGCTCATAGACTTAACTGACCCTATATGATAACCATGCTCTAAAAGGTCAAAATCCAATTGGAAGAAAAGACAGACAGAATTCTCAAGAAAGAAGGACAGAGGTTTAAAAAGTTGCTGATACAATTGAAACATTTAAAAATGTCAAGGATCAACACCTATCAGCAAGTTATAAGTTAAAGGAAAATCACTACAAGTTAACAACTTACGTACATAAAAAGAAAGCATAGGGATGAAATATAAGTGAAGACTTGTTAAAACAGGGTTGTACAGAGGGTAGGGGAGTACTTGAATATGGGAAATAAATCTAGAGGCTTAAGAGAGTTAGACAGGAAGTAAGCTCACCAGACTGGAGACAAACAGGAAGTGAGCTCACCAGGCTGGAGACACACAGGAAGTGAGCTCACCAGGCTGGAGACACACAGGAAATAAGCTCACCAGACTGGAGACAGACAGGAAGTGAGTTCATTGCAGTTTCCAGTTGACCATGCCCACTTTATTAAAGCTCTAGGAAATAAAATGTATAGGCTCTCACAAGTACTACATCCTGTACTCACTGAGGCTCATTCCTGAGGAAACTGTTGAATAATGTGACTGCCAAGTCCTTCAGCCTACTTCCACACGACCTTTGCTCCAGCAAACTATGTACACAAACGGACTATACATTACTGTCAGCATGAGATCTGAACATGCTAGAATAAATATGTTATTTGTTGGATTAACTGTCAACAAATTTTGACAACAAGTTGAATGTCAAAATTAAAGAAGTATTTGTTAAAATTGAGGTTATAGTTACAGAGTAGACAACTTAAATTAGAGCTCTATACTCATAGTTTTTTTAAATTTTGAATTATAGGTCAATAAATGATTCAAAGCTATCTATGGTTGTTGTTGGTTTTTTTAGTCCCCAAATTCGTTTATATATTACTTATTGGCATTATGATCACAATCTTTTTCATCCTTCCAAACAGATAGTACTAAACAAAAGTTCAATGATGATACGTGTTATCCTTTATAATCATAATGAGTAAAGCAAAACATGGTTGAATAAAGGAAAGTAAAATGTTACACCTCCCGATTATTTGATGATGCACAAATTTTCAGGTATAGATTTTCTGCCTGTACGTGGTAAGGAGCAGAAATGAGATGGGATAAAAGCAAGTCAGAAGAAGGCATGCTATGGAGAGATGGGTCCAGTACATGTTGCTGTCACATTTGCTTAACCAGCTAAATGACCTGGCTACACCAGGCATAGGAGCCATGCCACCTCTGAGGACAAAACAAAAAATGTCTGCCAATTTGTCAGTACTCATCATGGCTGCAATGTGGTCAAGCATTGAGTATGTACTTCACCCTCAAGCCCCTGTGCTGCCTCCTTACCAAACTTTTCCCTAGGATCTGAAATTCTTGGTCTCTTTTCTGGAATGTCATAATCAGGTTGAGAATAGGGGCTATGTCTTTAATTTATGCCTCCTCATTAACCCAAACAACAACCAACATATATCAGGAGCCTATTACATACTTGATGTCAAGATGACAGCTTGTGTAAGTCAGGGGCCCAAGAATTAAGGTTAAGGCCACAGTAAAAGAACTATAGACTTTACACTGGGCTTTGCAATACACACACACACACACACACACACACATACACATACATACACACACACACATACATACACACATACACACACACACATACACACACACATACACACACACATACATACACACATACATACACACATACACACACATACACACACATACACACACATACACACACACATACACACACATACACACACACATACACACACACACACATACATACACACACACATACATACACACACATACATACACACACACATACACACACACATACATACACACATACACACACACATACACACACACACATACACACACACATACATACACACACACACACACACACACACTGGATAGGCATAAGGGATAAAACAGTGGAAAAATTAAAGTACAGATGTAAATGATAATTCCTATTCTGTACACTTGCTTTAGCAAAACAATGTAGACAAAGGTTGCAGAAATTCATCAGGAGAGGGCTGGCAAGATGGCTAAGCAGGGTAGACAACTGCTCTTAAACTGATAACCCAAGTTCAATCTCCAGGAGCCATATGGTGGAAGGAGAGAATTACCTCCTGTAAGTAGTCCTCTGACCTCACATACATATTGTGCTATTCCCCCAACCCTGCAAAATAAATAAATGTAATAAAAAAGAAATTCAGCATGAAATAGGTTATCCTAAAATCTAGAGTAACAGTATCATTATCATCATCATCATTATTACTATTGTTATTATTTTATTGTTCCACATATAAGTTTGTACATGCTTTATATATTTTAGTGTATGTATATGCTATATATAATTATTTTACATATAATTAGTATTTTATATCTAATTTGTATATTTATATAATCAAAATAATAATATTAATAATAATAATGTGGAGATCTGTGTTGGCAAAACCATTTCTCATGAGTATAAATACTTACATAAAAACATATAGCGTGAAGATAGAGAGCATGTCCGAAAGTTTGAGTCTTCTACAATATCAACCAGACAACACTTCTCATTGCTTAGTATCACAGATACCTTCCAAAGACACAGTACAGCGTGCCTTAGAAACAGCAAATACATCAATTTAAATGTTTAGTTCATGAAGTGAAGGAGAAAAGTCCTGACAGGACAAAACTAAGGATGCTGAGACCCACTCCTCTTACTTTATTGATATTGTATATGAATCCCTAACTATGATTCTCTGAGTAAAAGAGTTGAGATAAAATCGCAGGGTTGTTGTTGTCGTTTGTTTGTTTGTTTTGTTTTTTGGCTCCTCACTTGAGCTGTGTACCCCTAATCATTCTGATGAACTACCAGGAGCTAAGACATGAACCAGTGGTGGCACTATGCTTAGTGGTAGTGCAGAACAGGAAACAGATGGCCAAAGTCAAGTTATGTGGAGTCAAACAAGTGCGGACAGGGCCACATCCTACCATGTTTACTTTGAACTGGGTCTTCTTTTTCCTCCTGCAATGTAGATAGCTGTTGTATTAATGCTGAGATCTGACCTCACCTTTGTGTACTTTCCTTCTGCCTTAACACATGTCCCAACCTCCAGTTAGATGCACTTCTCTGCTGAGATGTGGGACCTCTCAAAGTTGGGGAAACAAGACCAATAAGATGAGACAATGGAACCAAGCAGAAATCCTCTGAAAGGAACCAAAACTCCAGTGGGAAGAAGTATGCATGGGTCAGTAGCAGGGTATTTGGTTTCAACTCTTCCCCATAGCTAAGGATGAATGAAAGCATCTGAGGGCTGGGGACCATAGCACAGTGGCAGAGCACATGCCTTCCATACAGAGTGGTGAGAACAAATAAAGAAGAATCTTTCAGGTAAATCTTTACAAGACAGTGTAATTTCTCAAGGAAATGGCATTGGCAGGGTGTTAATTCATCTGTAATACTCATCACTGCTTAATCAGTAACACACTAAGTACCAGTCCTGTGTAAGAGTGCTGTCCTGCTACAGTAAATGGATGCCTGATACTGGCGCACACTCTCAGCCAGACTTCTTACACTATTCCATCTCGCATAGAAGTCAACCCTGCTGTCACATTAACATGTGGGAGAAAACTCAAGCACGAATTAGGTCAGGGCTCCATATCAGCCATGTTTACATAAATCCACCGCCAACCCAAGCTACTTGGAAGGAGATAGAAAAACATCCTTTGTGTATTATCTTGTTCATCACTTCTGATAACGAAATGTTCATGTTTTGCTTTGAAGTTTTAAAGTCTTAACAGTCCACTTCAAACCAAGAAGGAATGGAAGAGTCGATGGCTTTGAAAATCCCCTGCATTTGTAGCACTGATAGCAGAGGCAGTCTCAGAGAGCTTACACAGAGATGGCACTGAATAGAAGACAGCACGCAGCAACTTTCGCCACAAAGACAAAACAAAAGGAGAAAGTTCAAGAAAGGTTCTTCACCCCTCCTCACAACTGTCAGGCAACTCCTATTGACCAGGAAGAGCATACAGTAAACACGCCAAACAAAAGGAATAATGAAAGATGTATTTACTTGCTCAAGGCTGTGATTTCTTTCTATTTCTTACACACCCACACGGAAGAGTCTACATTGTGTTGACAAATAACTACAGAAGCCCGAGGGAGGAGGGGAATGGAGAGGAGCCTGTCAGGTATGACACTGTTGTCAGGTGCTCAGCACGGTATAGATAGTCCCCTTCCCCCAACCCCATGCACACACACAAGTCATACACCCATGTGAAAGACAGGATATAGACTACGGCTGGCTACACGGGACCTGACATCTCACCACTCAATGGGGGGAAGCAGGGCAGGTTGGAAGGCAATGGTTAGGGTGGGTTTTGTTTTGTTGTTGGATTTTTTTTTTTTTTTTTTTGGTCTTTAATTATGTGACCCTTTGTATTTGCTAAGGAAGAAATTACTTATGTTCTAGAGTAATCTTTTAGCAAATGTTCAATGGTTGTTTGGCAATTTGCTATAGCCCCAGACCGTTTAACATGGAGCTGTTTATTACATTGTTTTTCCGAATGGTTTCAAATGCTGACTTCATGGTTTACTTCACATATGTATGTGGATAATTAATATCAAATTAAGATGTTTTAAGGTTCTTCTGCATGTATTATCTAAGCACAAAATGTTTCCAGTAATATACATAAATTGGGAGTAAAATACGCAAACTGCGGCATCATTGTGTTCTGTTTTCCCTCCGTTTTGGCATTAAAGCCACAGGAGTAAAATGGCTGTGTCCTATGTGTCTGGGCCTTTCTCAGTGACTCCCGCCTAACACTACATAAACATCTGTTTCTGAGTGACTTGTGCAACTTCTCTCCATGATAAGGGAAATGTCTAACACAGATGAAAATAGGAGCGGTCTAGAGATGGTCACATCAATGCTGTCATCAGTGCACCAAGGAATGTTTTCTTGGACTTGGAAAAGACATAAGTAAAAGACCCCGGTGAATTGGCTGCCTTTCAAATTCAGGACAGGAGGGATGCACCATACTACATTACGATGAGACTCTCTCTTCAGCTTCTAAAGTTTGTGGTCCAAACTAAGAAGTACAAGGCACAAGCAGGTTTCCAAGTACAGCAATGACACAGGCCATCTTAATCAAAGCAAAGTGTCCAGGTCATATACTCCTTCCATTTGGCCCCAGCCTCTCTGCTCCCTGTTGCCGGCAGCCATATTTCTCCTTAACATGAAGGGCAGCACACAAGGTGCTTGGGGGAGTCCTTGAGGTCTCAGGACTCAGGGAGCAGGTGGCAGAGGCAGTTCTGAGTGGCGCTCTCCAGTGCCTCCAGAGCTGTCCGTGCCTTCTTCATGAGAGAGTCCTATTAGAAAAAAAGACCGAGCATCCACTAGAACAAAGCTAAGCAGGCCTATTTAATTAGGGCAAATGTTTGATAGCCACTTGTCCGTGTTAAACACACAGCCACGCGGGCTTGGGAGGTCTGATTAATTTTAATATGCATGGTTGTGACAAGTGCCTCGGGGGTAAGAGAGGGAAAAACACACATGGGCACACAAACACACTAACTCCTCAGCCAGGCTGGAGTCGACTTCAGAGCGATGCTTGGAAGGGCTGCCCAGATTAGACTGATACCATTCATCTGGGGCTGGGACCTTCCCTGTGAGGGAAGGCAGGCCTCAGAAACAGGTGGCTGGCTCTTCACTCTTTAATAAATGATATCCCCAAAAGCCATGCTGTACAATCAGCAAGAAGAGCTGCCATGTTTCCCTTGTGATTATTTATAAATCTGCAGCCAGGGTCAGCAGGCCTAATTCTGAGAGGTCGTTGCTTTGAATCTGAAGGCCTGAGACTGACAGATTTAGTTGAGCACAGGGAAAAAGGTTTACTAGCTATCTGAGAAAAAGTAGAATTCCTTGAGGAAAACCTGTTGGGTCTGGTCTATGTTGTCCCCTCAGTAGACGTACATGTGTTTAAATAGGAATCTTTATAATGAAAGTCCTTTTATTTAAAGATACAAATATCTAACTAAAAACTCAATACTAGCCTATGTACAGAGGGATATAGATGATTAAAGATATTCCTAAAAATGGCTACATTTTATTAGCCAGAATACAAGTTCTAATTGACCGTAGGATAGAAGCCATGTCACTCACATGGTTTCTATATCCACAATCCCTGGATTGCAGCTCAAGGCCCCACCGAGTAAAGTAGATTCCCATAAACAATCCCTGAGCCCTCATGATCCAAACCTGAACATCTTTCATGAAAATATAAATAAATTTTCTATAACACTCAATGAACACAAACAGATTGGGCTAAACTGCCATGCTGGGTAGCACTTGACAAAGTGTGGGAGTGGACAAGATCCTCTTCAAGGCTTCAAACCTAGCTGTCTGCTAGCATTCAAACACTCCTTCCTGAAAAAGTAGACTCTTCAGCATGTGAGAGCATCATCTTGTCTCAACCTTTGAAAAATAAGCTCCCTCCTTTATCAACATTTCATGAGTGTTGATTTCCATATCGGGGTGCCTTTGAGAAGGGGTGCCCCTGGGTTAGAGCCTAGCTTGCTCAACAAGAAGAGAGACATTTCCGAGTGACAGACGGCACAGTTGAACATAGAGCCACAGAGCTCGAGGCGTAGCCCCTGACAGCAGCTGGAGTGTGAGGAACAAAACTTTAAAGAGATCCATTGAAAAGTCCCCTTGTTTGTCCTTCATGGGAACAGCACTCACAAAGCCTCTTCAGGATGTACTTTGTCAAAGGGACAGTGAGCGAGGAGACAAACGAACCTCAAACCTCTGCCAATTAAAGTATCTTTAGGCTTTCCCCGATGTACTCACTGCTTTTTTCTCTTTCCCGCCTCATCAAATACAGTGTTAAAAACAAGAGTTTCAGAGAGCCAGTTCTCAGCACAGGGACTGGGAGGTGGTGGGATTCTTTGATTTGAGATTACAAATCTCTCTTGTTCTCCCCATGATAACTACAATCAGGAAGCTGCTGAAGTAAGACTGAGTCGGCCTCTCTATTAACTCCATTAATAAAACAATGAGACGTGATTTAGCTTGTAAAGGGAAGCTCCACTAAGATGAGACACTGTTTTAACTCCACACAAATGCTGCACATGCATTGCCTCCGGCCATGGTCACAGGGCCAAATACCACACACTCGGGTCCACCTTTCCAGAATGACTGTGTTTGAGACTGGAGCATTCCACTGACTGAACCGAGCTGCGTGTCACGCCTACATCAGCCACGCTAAGCTGAATAGTAACCTAGAGGAAGAGGGCTTTGCATCCATTTGACGATGCATAACTGCATACACTAATATGTTTGCATTGTGAATCGGAAGGGACACTGACTGACACATGCTTTTTTTTTCCTGGAAAATTCCACATGTTCTGTAGAAGGTGACATCAGGTACAGTCGATTGGGTTCATGGCAGGTACAAATATGTAAAAGATGTATCATACAGTAAAACCCATATATGTTTCCAAGTTTTGGAAGAGGTCAGTTTGACAACTTTCTGTGTATCCATTTCAGTTCAAAAGCAAACAAACAAAAAACCCAACAACAAACAACAACAAACAGAGGAAAAAAATAATATCCAAGCCTGTCCTGTTAGTGGTAAATTTTGTTCCCATCTCAACCACAGGCCTATGGCTCATGGAGACAGAGGGAATGAAGACTGGCCTGTCTCCACTCTGGTGGTCTGAGAGTCATTCTTACGGTAGAGGCCAGAGATGTGGTGAGGACTGTCATGAACTAGACTTTTCCAAGCTTAGTGACTAATTTCAGTGGTTCTCACAAGAGGAGAATTGTCTCTGAATCCTATGCAGAAGCACAAAGAACTGCTCTCCATAAAGTAACACGGTAGGAGAAAACCGTCATGTTCCTCGGGCCTTCTAAAGTCAAGAGCAAAGATTGTCTGGGGAATTTGGGGGAAATCACTCAGTTGTGTGCATCAGTGCCACCAACAAAGAAACAAACAAAAATGTCACAACTGGTGTCTTCCTCACACAATGAGCATGCTCACTGAGGCAAGACAGTTCATGGGAGTCAGTCAAGGAGGAAGAACAGGAAGAGATGCAGACAGTAAATACAAGTAGGCATATGACAACCTGAGAGAGAAACACACAGTGTACCCACACGTATGTGCCGTGTACACAGCACAGTTAAATTTGAGACAGCCGTGAACCTTTGGGTCCTGATATTTATTTTTAGCACACTTTTCCCTTACAGTGGGAATACAAGAAACACACAGATGGGATGTTACAATGTCCCCTCCTATTTTTATGCAGGTCACAATTTATGACTTCCCCCATTATTAATTTGGAGAAATTGTCTTTGTCATTGTACAGTCATTCTTGACATAAGACACAGGCTAACCACATATTTATTTGGGGAAACATATAAATAAATAATATCAAAGCCATGGCCTGTTTATGGGTTTGTTAGCTTCTCATTTGCTGTTGGTATTATTGATACTAGATGTCCTAACTTTCTCCCCTGAGGGATCCTGGGAAAGGAACACTGTAAAGCATGTTGCCAGTGTACCTGAGGAGTGAGATTCCTTAATGAGCCAAGATATGACAGGGTTGATAACTGGTGCTTTTCCAAGCAGACTACAATTTACAAAGTACTGTGCTCATGATTACCTCATCTCTTCTCCTCAGTCACTGAAGACAGTAGTGCAGTCAGAGACGCGGTGAAGGGCAGACAGCACATTAGCACAGTCATGATAATAAATGAGGCCAAATAAGTACCACACTTCCCCAGTGAAATTATAGCATCGATGCTCAGTTTTAGGTAAACTCTCATTCATACAGAGAGGTGACAGATTCAAGAGTGAAAATAGATAAAACCGTATCATAGAATATCACCGAATGTTTGCAAAGTATCCCATAAATGCTTCAGAAACTAGACCACACACACACACACACACACACACACACACACACACACAAATAAATAAATAAGCAAGCAAATGAATGCAGGTAATTTGAATTTTTAAAAGAACAAAGAAAATGACATTCATTTATGAAATCATCAGAATGAGACCCATTACTTTGTAAACTAACGAAATAAATTATTTTTAAAAAGGAAGAAAATCCATGAGGTAATTAAGTGTGAAAGTGATATTTAAGGCAGAGAAAGGCACAACAGTGGGCCAGGGATGCAGCTCAATAGATAAAGCACTTGCCAGGTAAGCTTGAACCACTGAGTTAGGATCCAAGGAACCCAGGTAAGGCTAGGTCTGCAACCCTACCCCAGTGAAGTGGATGGGAACAATCCCTAAAGCTCAGAAGTCAGCTACGCTAGCCAGGTATATGTGAGAGAGACAATAAGGGACCCAGTCTCAATAAGGTAGATGGTAATGGCTGCCACCTAAGGTAGCCTCTGCCTCTGTGTGTATATGGTGGCAAACGCATTGCACGGTCACGAGAACACACAGAGATTTTTTTAAAAGTAAAGTAGTATTAAGATACAAAGGGCTGAAAGAATGCATACTCATTAGACGGATGTGTAACTGGAGGGGAGAGGAAAGTTGCATCCAGAAGTGCCAGGGTGACGTGGGTTAACCGGTTCTTGTGTCCATCGTTGAGAAGTGTGGGAAAGACAGTCCTTCTGTTCTAATTTAGGGTCCACCATACAATAAGAGCAGGGTCAATTTACTAAGATTATTTTTTAAGTAAGAAGACTGTGAACTTTGGTGTTTTAAATGTTGTTTTACATTTATTGATTAGTGTGTGTGAGGAGAGGGCACAGTGAGACCCTGATGTGTATGTGTGTGCAGCTCAAAGGACAATTTGCAGGGAGTGGTTCTCTTTCTTCACCTTGGGTTCCGGGGATGGAACTCAGTTGGTCAGGCTTAGCATGCCTTTACCAGTTGAGCCTCTGCCATCCAAACTGCAGAGCTCCGTGAGAATTAGCTGAAGAACTTGCCTAGTATAGCAGGCGGTCTTGTGTCTTTTACGATTTCTCCTCTCTATTACCCACGTCAGCAGTATGGTAATGGTAATGAAGGAAATTAAGCACACTTTTCATAAAACATTTTGAATATTTAGTATGATTATCTGAATTTTAGTGACTATATTATTGGAGTGAAGTTAAATAAATGGCCCTTAAGACACTGTTGCATTGGAACAAGAGTTAAAGGTGGCTCTAATCTATGACACAGAGAGCTAACACAAACATGTTTGCTTTACTGCTACATCTGAAGCTCCATGACTCCACAGTTATTTTTCTCCTAGACATTTTTCAACATTTTTATTAAAATCTCAAGGTTTTCTCATTTTTCTTCTTTTTTTTTTTTTTTTTTAAATGGCAATTAGACAGTTTATAATGGGTAAGCATGCCCTTAAACACTTTCAGGAAATCTGATCACTTAAAGAGTAACACTGAAGTTACTTAAGGAGAGATTAGCAATTATCACTTCAGTTTTTTACATTTCAGAAGGCTATAGAGCCATGTGTATAAGGAGTTAATACACTACCATGCAGACTTAGCGAGCTGTACAGGAAGCTGTGGATTCTAGAACAATGGCGACACCAGCCTTGAGAGTGGCCCTAGGATATCTTTAGTCACCATAGCTCTCATCTGAAAACAGAGAGGAAAGGAATCTAGTTACTGAGGTCGTGAGGGATGTCATGTCTCTCTTCAGTTAAGATGGGCTAGCTGATTCGACAAACTTATTACCAAATGTAACACAACCACAATAGAAATGCTGGCATAATATATGTGGGTTTCTATGAATTTAGAAGCACACATCACAGTAAGAATGAATGGTAGTGGACAGCAAGATGACTCAGTGGGTAAAGGCACCTGGTTGGAAGCCTGATGATCTGAGTTTAACCCCTGGAACCTATATTGTTGAATAAAAGAATTGACTCTAGCAAACTGTCTTCTGATCACCATATACACTCAGACTTGTGTGTGCCCATGCACACATACATGCATGTGTGCATAAGTAAATTAATTAATTAATTAATTAATTAATTAATAATTTTGAAAGGAATGGACATTAAGAATCTGCAGGAGCAGATTCCTTTTCATAATGACAGCCCAAAATTCTGAAAGAGTAAAAACACAAGCAGGAAAATGTTATGTTTGTCTCCTAGCACAGGCTAGCTAGAGTTAAGAGGAGGAGTTGTTTCTCCTATATGTGTGCACCTCTACTCCCTGACAGACACACTCACCTTCTTGGCCTCCCTTCGGATGGCCTAGCCTCCTCTCCTGGCTTCCCTGTCCCTGTTGGCGTGCTGTTGGCAGGGTGAGGCTGGAAATAAAGTGGTCTTTCTAGTGAGATCTGTTCCCCAACTCCCACCATACAAGAGGAAGCCAAGATGTGAACTAGGCCACTCAGAATGACTTCCCCGGGCTTAATGAAATTTTCATCACAACCTGCTGCTCATTTTAATGCCCTTTGAAAAATAATGGACAAAGATCTAGAGGAGAGAAAAGGATCCTTCTGTGGTGTCTGTGCACTTAGCACTTAGCTCCATTCCCTCTCTGTCCCTGTGCCTTTCCATGGCTTCTCTCTCCATGGAGCTGCAACAAGGCCTTGTAGATAACTTTCTCGCCAACACGTTTCACAATTTCTCCTTCAGATTGATTACTGAAAATTTTATCTTTTGGATGTCAGGTAATAAGAGAGCCTCAGCTCAAATGTATGTGATCTACCCACCACCATGGTCCCTTGTACATGGATGGGAAGGCAGGTTAGAGTGGCCAGTCTCAGGCATGTTGAATACCCTTTGACCAGTGATGTCCTGAAGGCCAACAGAGCATCCAGTTACTTTGAAACCTACAGTTTCCTAAGATACAATTCTAAATGCTTTTCTCTTTGAAATTGATTATTTTTTTCTTTCCGAATAAGAACATGGCTTTACTCAGATAAGTCTGTAAATTGTTTTGGTCACTAGATATTCATTCTGGAAAGAGGCATGAAGGCTCATGCCTGTAATCCCAGCACTCAGGTTACAGAGGCAAGAGAATCATCAAGAATTTGAGGCCAACCTAGGCTGCATACTTAGTCCTAGGCTACATAGGCTACAAAATGAGACCATGTCTTAAAGCAACACATGAACTGTTTTAAAACCATATATGTTGTTACCAGGGAAAATTATCAGTGAGAGTAGATCTGTGATTTTAGATCTTCAGAGCAGGCTCTTCGTAACTTGAACATGTGCATGGGTGTAAAGGTTGTTCATGCTCTGTCATTCAGAGATTGTTTCTGAAACTCAAGAGAGGAGATGAGGGAGTGTGTTTACATGTGTGCCTGTGTGTGTCTATATGCATGTGTGTGGGTGTATGTGAGTATGGCACACACAGAGGCCAAAAGAAGACATGATCACACTCTGTCCCAATTCCTTTGAGACACAAGCTAGGCTGGTGGCCAGCAAACCCCTGGAATCTTCTCTTCCTTGTCCCCTACAGCACATACATGGGAAACAGGCATTGTGTCATGACATTGTGGCCACTCCTGACTTGTGGAAGTAGTGACTTCTGGGTGGGAGGCTATCATGTTTGTACAACAGGAACAGCTGCTCTTCCCAGCTGAGCCACCTTTCTCGCCCAGACTCTGACTTTTCAATTCTGGCCTTGTTCAGAATACATTCTCTCCGATCTTATTCTATTTAATAACACGTTCCTTCTTACCTGAGCATTTATGTGTTCTAAGAGGAAGACGTTCTTTAAAGTCCATTACTGATGGAGATATACTAAGAAAGGCCCTCTGACCTTCACATGTGATAATGACTCGTCCTTGTGCCAATCCTTCCTGCTATGACCATCACCATCCTTGCTATTCTACCCCAGTAGCTGCTCTGACAATTGAGTTTCTCCTTTAATTCCCAATGCTCTACCAGATCTTTCCTCGAGTGTTTGTGGGGGTCACCTGCTGCTCCTCTCTACAGAGGTGTATTCACTGGGTTTAGATTAGGCCTGCCATCTCCTTCCAAGTTAAGGGTTTATACATCTCCTCTTAGTCAACCCAATACAGCAGAGCAATGACAACATCATACGCAAAATTTCCTTTAGTAGTGTCATCTAAAGAAAACTCTCCCCAATCTCTTTGGAATAGAAGATACAGAACAAATTCAGGACCGCTCAGTCCTTATCCTTGAATCCAGAATTTATCCAACACTGTGATTTTAAATTAACATGTGAGGGAAAATACTTTACTTCAATGAAGTCAGCATCAAAATCAGAGATGTACATTATTCAAAAAGAAAGATATAAAGTAATTGACAGCATGGTCCTGGGTGTAAACATCCTCAACAAAATCTGAGCAAGTTAAATCCCAAAATAGATCAAAAGAACTCTGAAGTGTGACCCAGTGGGGTTTATCGCAGGTTTGCTAGGTAGGTCAATGTCTGAAATCTCCTTGGAAATTTAGAGCTCAGTGACTGTGTGTGTATTATATTAGTGGGTAATAAAGATCAGTGATTGTGCGTATTATATCAATAGGTAAAATTCTAAATTTGAAGAAACCAGAGCAAAGAAGAAAGTAGGTCCTGATGACACCACCCAGAAAAACCTACAGCAAACATCCTATGTCAATAGTGGCTCAAGAAGCCTGGCTGTGATGATCAAGAACACAGCAATAGCATGGTATCCTCTCATTCTACTAGATCAATATCAATATCCAACTTGAAGTCTTGACATGTAAGAAGAAAGAAAAATAATAAAACCTGTGTTGAGGGATGGAATAAATGAAACTGTCAGTTTGTGAAGGAAATGTTTGTCCGTGTAGATCATCTCAGAAAGTTAACAAAACTACTACAGCTGAATCCGAGGCTGTGGTATTTCTATGTGTTATCAGCCAGCAAGTAAACTTTGTAATTAATAGTAGTATGATTCTTGTTTATCTTTTCATTTTACATAAAAAGGCAATAAACAAGAGTAAATGTAGAGAAATACATCTAAGTTATGTATATGAAAACTATGTACGAGTCAAGATTTTAATAGCTGAGAAAGATTTTGTTTGTTTGTTTGCAGATGAGAGCAGTCCCAGCTTCTTTATAATGTGATCTACAAGTACAAGGCATTCTCAGTCAAATTAACAATATTCTTTGGAAATATACAAACTGACTTGAGAGTTTGAGGAGAAAGTCAATAGACTCAGACTGACCCATAAAATCCTAAAGAAAAGAAAGAAAGCTGGAGGAATGGTACAACACCAAACAAGATTTCTTGAGAAGCAAAACTATACTCATGAAGACAGCGATGGTATCTGAACAAGAGAAGTATAATCATTTGATGGAACAGAGCTCAGAGGGCACAAAAGAATGAACACTAATTAAGTCACTTTTGCAAAGGAGCAAAAGCATTCAGCAGACAAGAGTCATCTTTCAGAAAATACCTAGACACACTGTGACAACACAGAAATTAAGGGATCCAGATGGAAAAACTTTAAAAGATACTCAGAAGGGTTCCCAGATCTAAAGTAGACAATGCAAGCGTATAAAAGCATGGAGACAATGCAAGAAAAGTATCTCAGACTCTCCATGACTACTCGGACAAATCAGAAGTAAAGCCCAGGAACATAGTGACCACTGGAAAGCCACTAGAATGATTTTCTTTTTCTGCAAAAGAAAATACTGAGAACGAAAATACCAACCACAGACTGGGAAGATGTTTGTCAAATATGTTTCTGATTCAAAACTGGTATCCAAAATATATAAAGATCTCTCGAAACTCATCTGTATCAAAACGACTCAATAAATGTACAAAAGCACCAAACAGACACTTCCCCAAAGACACAGAGATTCAAAATAAATGTGTGAGGAGATATGGATACGGAGGGCCATCGAGAAGTGCAAGGTAAACCAAGAACGAGATCGTAATGCATAGCTATTTGAATGCACAAAATCACCAAATACAGCAGAGCCAAAGGCTGAGAGAGGAGTGGAACTGCAGAAACCTCTCTTCAGTGATGGAGGAAAGAAACATTTGTGAGCACTATTCAGACAGTCTGGCAGCTCTTTATAAAGTCAAGCAACATGTCCCCATGTGCTCCGCCATGAAGCCCCTAGGGACTTGAAAACATATTGACCATCACACATTGTACATCAGACACGACTTGTAATCAAAGGACGTCTCCTCTCCACCTTCTTGGTTTGCTCACTTGGAACGCACAGCTGAGGAAGAGGGAGGCTTGCTCTTGCATGCTGGGTGGCTTCAGTGTCCCAGACTCAGCCAGGGTTAAATTGGAATAGTTAACATCTGTATCTAACCTTGGACAGGTTAGGGAAGGAATTTTTTTCTTCTTTTGTTTTATTTTTAGGGTGAAACCTTACACATATACATGTATCTCAAGTTCAAATTGCTGCCAATAACTAAGAAAGAGGGTTTTGAAGTTAGAATCCCAAAAGAAAGGATTCTGCAAGTTAAAAAAATGGAGGCCATGTGGGGAGGCCCCGTGGGGCTACAGTGAAGTAACTACAATAACATTTTCATGGACTGCGCAAGGAATGGACCCAAGATCAAGGATAGGAAATGAATATATTGATGTACAAAGGTTACAAAATATAACAGAATTCTAAAATGGTCTTTAAGGGGAGAAATTTTCCTGAGATGTAGAGTACAGTCTGCAGATCTGTGACAAGTAGGTGGGTCTTCTGGGCAATGCTGAGACATTCTATTCTTGAGTCTGTAAGTTTCACTCAAGTGTAACTTACTCGTGTATAAAAATAAGGCTCACATTGCAACGTGAATTTATAATTTTTTAAAAAATTCTTAGGATCTGTGAGATAGAGATGAAGAAAAGAAGAAAGAAGGAAGGACGGAAGAAAAGAGAGAGGTAGAGAGAAAGACTAAGAGAGAGAAAGAGAAAAACAGTACAACAGAGTGGGGGGGGGTGGAGAATGGGGGAGGGGGAACGGGAGAGGGAGAGGGAGTAGGAGCGGGAGGAGAGCAAGAAGGAAGGGGTCTTCACAGTCATAAGAAACTAGTTTGTTCAATTTAAGAATCTACACCAAACATCGGAAGTGGAAGCCAAATCAAACTCCTTAACCCCGGGAAGGACACGGCCCATCTTCCTTTCCCAGCCTTTACCTTCCGGCTCATTCTTGATCAGTTCTTCCATCTTCCTCTGCTTCAGGGTGTCCACCACATCCGCTAAGCTGCCCTTGCGCCGCTCGGGAGTCCCCAGGGCTGCGCTTGCCACGGACTCGCCACTCTGTCGCCCACCTTCTTCCGCCTTCTGGGGTGAGGTAGATGAGTTGTACGGAGCTAATGAAGACATAACTTTATTGCCATCGACTTCCTGGAAGAGAAAGCGAAGACAAGGTGGGTGATTTAAAATTCAGTAAGATTTCTTTGGGGAGAAGGAACTCTGTAGCTTATTCTGTAGACATACAGGAACGTCACATGTCACTCTGTAAGCGCAGGGAGCAAAGAAATCTTGAGAAAAAAAAAAAAAAACTTGGCTTCACTTTGCAAGCCAGCTCAAGAGTGAGTCACTGATTGCTCTGCAGGCAACAACAAACTACGAGACCCCTTGCCTTAACGGGAGGCTGCTAGTTTTTAAACATAGCGTTTAAAGGGCAGCATAGCGCGGTCCTCCTGTCCCTGGCTGTTGCTTAAAGATCTTTGTATGACTGTAAGGTGGAGCCGACAACTGCATTCAGCTGCCTTGTGACGTTGGGATGTTTAAACAAATCATACACACATGTACCTTGTCTTCATCTTCTGTAGCTGTAAGCTTTCCATGGCTCTTCTGATTGAAACTATATCTCTCTTGGAGCCCTCTCACTCTCAAGCTTTAGAAAAGCCACACCACACAGGAGACCTGGCCACTGGGCAGGAACGTTGGGAGACTGCCTCTGCTCCTATGGAAGCTATCCTGACTGAGTTCCCGCTTGAGGCCTGGTTTCTGGCCTTCCTCCTGCATTTCACTGTAGTATCAAGTGCTCTATTAACCGGTTCCCTGGATTTTGCTTCTTTGTAACTCTCTACCCCTAAGCGACTCTATTCTTCATTCTAAAACTTTGTATTTTTGTATTTCCTTATCTTTTCTCTCCCAGATTTCAACCACGAACTTGTGACATTTATAACATGCAGGTTCTATTTGGTGTCAAAGATATTTCGGGAATTTTAAAGAAGCATGAATCCGGCATGATAAACAATTGTCTTACTTAAAGGTTTGCCTGGGGGTCATCACTTATATCCAGAGTGCTTTAAGTCCAACAAAGCAGAGCACTGCTAAGAGCAAAACTTTATCACTGGAACTTGGGAGTCTCTCTCTGATGATGTTTCTCATATGTATGGTGCAGAAGATTCTTGTTAAAACACAGTTAAGTGTGAGCAAATGGAGTGTGTAAGATTGCACACCATGCCTATTGATCATCTGTGTAAGAAATGTTACTAGGCCCCAGAAACAGGACAGATGACATTGATAACTTTTAAAAATCAAGGTTAATATTGGCTAGCTTAATGTATACTATATTACTTGACTACAATCTTGTCATTTCGATCCTTGAAAATTGTCATCAACATAATCACTATATCTTGATACGATTTTGAATTAATAGATGTTTAGCGGAAATAGAGACGTTAACTGAGGGAGAAATATCAGTTTGTTGTTTAGGATGAAGCATGAGGAGAAAACAAGAGAAGAAAATAAAGAGAAAGGAGGAAGAGGAAGAGGAAGAGAAATAGGAAGAGGAGGAGGAAGAGGGGGAGGGGGTGAGGGAGGGGGAGGATGAAATCTGCTGTGCGCTAAGAAAACCTTCAAATTACAACTTCTAAATCCCAAATAAGTTTAATCCCAAGTAACTCCCCTCTCTCAATATCACAATGGAACATGCCTCCGACATGTTGGCTGAGAGTTCTACACACACAACATAGTTTCTACTGTTACCGGGTTTCAGATATAGCCTGCCTTATGCAGCCATGACAAGCCCTTGGAGGGAAATGGTGTGTGTACCCACTTTTGATGTTATTTATTTAAAACTATACATAAACATAAGCACACAGAGCAACAGAACACACAGGCTCCTCTCGGTCAGAGGACTGAAACCTTCATTCCATAAACTCCTAGGAGTGTTTCTCATGAATGGCCTACAGTGCGCATCATCTACAACACAGAATGTAGCAAGAAGCATCTGTATTCACTGCACAGCAAAGATTTTTCATCTCATGTTCCTCCCTGGGTGAAAGGAAACACTTCTCAACTGAGGCTTCACACTGGCTACATGTGTCTATACTCTGTTTAACACAGAGTGCTCTAGAAGCAAGAACAGGCAGCAGACTGAAGACCACACGCCTTTTTACGGCAGGTCATCCCTAGAGACGATGGCTCCCATGTCTGCGTGCAATCAGGTATAGAAGATCAGAAGTTACTCCCAAAGGAAGGACCTCACTTTACCTACCTCCTACTCACATACCTTACACACCAACAGGAGATATTTTTAAAGGTTTAACTCGTATCTTAGGAATTCTAACTTCAGTTGCCATGGCAGGACAAACTTAAAGAAAATGCATTAAGCATTATTGCTACTTTACACGGGACTGTGTCTTATTGCTGGTTCACCTGTCAGGTGACATTTTAGCCCCTGGCACCACTAATCTGTTTAATGAGTGACTAACAGCTGTTGCAGACTGGGACTCCATTGTTCATTTGCATGGTGAATATCTTGCTGGGGAGAGCTGGCTCAGACTCCAGTCAAGGGAATCTGAGTGTTTCCAGTTTCTTCCTGAGATTTTCGCCTTACTGAAACATGGCTACATGTTTCTCTTCACTTTGGTGTCAAATGAAACCCATATACTCAACTCTCAAAAGCACAAAAGGGCCAGAATAGCCAAATGCATCTAGTTCACACCTAAAATCTGAGGGCAGCCTTTAAACTTGTACAGCAAACGCACAGAACTGTGAGGCGTGTGTAACAGCTGAGTAACTGACTCTCCAAATGGATTAGGAGGTCTCTCCCTTTGCTCCCCTCAAGCACAATTCTCTGGATGTTCTCCATTTGACACCTTCACAAGCAGGAAAATAAGACCTGGTGTGCTCGACATAGCTCCCTCCTACTGAAATACCCCTGTGAGAATAGCTTCTGTTCCAGTCTTTCTAAAGACATCAGTTCACTCTAAATACTTGGAAGAAAGTGCTGGGTCTTAATATTTAGATGTTAACTTGGATAGATGTGGAGGAATTATTTTATTTGAAAAAAGGACTGAACTACTGTAATTCAACCAGATCTAAACAGTGCCTCATCCTTGGCGGCTTGAACTTACAAGAAGCATTATCTTACTTAAGGTTTGATTCTGTGTGTGGAAACTAAATTTATACATGGTAGCAAAAACATTACATTTATATCCCATTTATTAGACTTCATAATAATTGGGTAGCTTATATCAACCATTTTTAAGGAGTCTTCTAGGCCTAAATTAATCTCAATAGTAGGACTAATTATGGATTCCAGTTCATAGAGAAACTAAGGGACTCTGACTGGGGGAAATGACTGGGGTCGAAAGAACAGGGACAG
This sequence comes from Rhynchomys soricoides, assembly GCA_019843965.1. Classification (NCBI taxonomy): domain Eukaryota; kingdom Metazoa; phylum Chordata; class Mammalia; order Rodentia; family Muridae; genus Rhynchomys; species Rhynchomys soricoides. The sequence goes on along the minus strand of JADRCH010000203.1, from coordinate 482,233 downwards.
AGGAGAAAACCCATGTGGCTTCAGAACCTGGAATCTAACCCTAACAATAGCACATTTTCCCCCCTTGGAAAAATAAAATAATTGCTTATATCTATTATATGTGAGCAAGATAGACTGTCTCTTCTTCCCAGTAGTCATAAAAATGAAATTTCATAATTACCTTGTAATATATTCACCTTCTGTAAGTAAGAGAAAAATGCTTTCAAATTAGTTAAAAGTCCCTATTTGTAAATCCTGCCTGTCCTTCTATCCAATGAAATTAATAATGACCTTTGACATTTAAACTATAACATAAACTCATATGAATCTTCTCCTAACTAGTTGTTCAGAGTAGACATGATGGACAGTTTGTGGTTGGTAAGTGTTAACAAATACTACGTCGTCCTCTGTGCTCAGCAAATTGAACTCCAAACAACAGTGAAGGCCTGAACAATGATTGATGAGAGTCTCCCCAAGAGCAGTCTCTTAACTATGGGTTGCACAGAAGCAACATCAGGGAGTGATGACGGAGAGATGCGCAGAAAAGATGCTCTCCTTACAAGGTCGAGCTGGCAATGGGCATTCCCATAAGACACAACTAATACAGAAACAAAACTTGGAAAACTACCTCAACACCTACTGTGTGTTCATTCCTTAAATGCCGTTTAAAAGAAGATCACTCCCATCACGCCCTGTTATCTTGCAATAGATTGTCACCCTTTGTCATCTATACCATCAAACTGAGTCTGCCAGGTACAGCAATGAGCCCTGTGTAGACTGTCCTTTAAATCTTTATGGCACCTTCTTGGTTAAATTTTCAGTGTCTTTTCGTGAACATTCTACTGTGCTTGCTTAGTCTTCGGTTACAGTCCCCTGGGAGACCATTTAGACTCCTCTCCTGAACACAATCCCTATGTGCATAAACACACTCCCCTGGAAACACATAACCCATTTCCCCACCACCTTAGAGAGTGGATTTTCCCATTATCATTCCAGCTATGAACCTACTCCTGAAGTCCCCCAAAACTCCCATTAACAATGGTTTGCTGGGGGGGAAAGCCCTGGCCGACTGCATTGTCCCAGGAAGGTCATCATGTAGACAGAAGATGATGCTAAACAATCAATTACTGTTAAAAAATAATAAGTGGGCTGGGCATGGTGGTGAATGTCTTTAATTTATGCATTTTGGGGGCAGAGGTGGTTAGATTTGTATGAGTTGAGAGGGCATTCCTGTCCACATAATGAGTTTAGGTCACCAGGGCCATACAGAGAGATACTCTCAGTCTCTCTCTCTCCAGATATGTGTGCCACCTATCTATCTATCTATCTATCTATCTATCTATCTATCTATCTATCATCTATCTCCTATCATCTATCAGCTGTCTATCAATCGTTCATCTTCTATCATCTATCTTCTCATCTGTCTCTGTATCTAACATATCTCCATTGATCTACCTACGATAGAAGAAATGCTAAAGTACTTCCATTGTCTTTGTGATGTTCTTACATGATCCTTAGAAAAGGACGTCCATTCCTGTACTACCTTTGGAAGACAGCTGTACTGGTTAATCTTCATTGTCAACTTGAAAGAATTTAGAATTACCATAGAAACACACCTCTGGGTGTGTCTGTGAGCATTTAACTAAGCCTTGAATCAACTAAGCAGGGTAGACTCACTCAGGACAAGGGAAGCACTATTAATGGGGTGGAGACTTGAAATGAATAGAAGAGCAGAAAGAGAGCTATGCATCAACCTCTCTCTCTCTCTCTCTCTCTCTCTCTCTCTCTCCCCTTCTCAACCCCCTTCTCATTCCTGTCTTGCAATGGAAGAAGACCTGCTGCCTCATGTTACCATCACCATGATGGACTGTAGTCCCTTCATCAGTGACACACACACAAAAAAACCCTCCTCTTTCTGGTTGTCTCATGTCAGGTACTTGGTGACATTTTCTAAAAATGGTTTCCTTGCATTTCACACAGTCAACATCTGCTTGCATTTGGGGTCACCATAAACAGTGGTGAGTGCTGATTGATCATTTGTCCCAAGTTGAAAGCCAGACTCTTGTAGATGGTACTCCATCAGGCTAGGGAGGCTACATAGTTCCACCCTGATCTGCATTTTTTCTCAGACCCTGAGCTGAAAAATCAGCTGAGGCTAATAGGTCACGACTACTACGACTGACCGAAGGCTATACCTTTGCATTTGTTTTGAAATTGTATCCCACTGACACCGATCAACAGTAACGGACAAGAGCTAACTTGCTGACAGTGATTTGTGTAGGGGAGCTTCTTCTCACAGGCATGCCCTTGAACTACAAACGCAGACATCCTGAGAACATTTGATATGGTTCTGCCTGCCTGCTCCAGCATTCCTAACTCATAAACCATGGGGTGTGGGGGTGGGGCAGGACCACATGAGATTCAAGGAACCGGATATCCACTCAAGTTCAAGAACTTCCATTGTAAAATAATGTGAGAGTTAAAACAATAGTGTCGGGGACAAGTAGCAACGTTGGGGAAGAAACGGGTTATTAAGTGACAGGACTTAAATGGTGTGAGAACAGTGAAAAGGCAGGCAGTTCTATGAGCAAGGTACAGGGACCAACACATGGACACTTTCTGCCCTAAACAGTTGCTTTGACATTTGTCTGAATGTTCACACGGACACTGATTGCTATGTAGGTACAGGGATTCAAACTCAAATCTTTGTAAGTGTACAGCAAGTACTTTTCCCAGAGCCCTTTGCTTAGCCCCATGTCTATGAATGTCACAGTCACTGAAGAGAATAGAGAATCTTGGATTTTTTTTTTTTTTGTCAACAATACGTATTGAAATGTGACAAAATTCACCTTAATTTATTAATAATATTCATGATGTAAAGATTAGACAATGGTATATATGAGGTCACTATATTCTTTACAAAATATCTAAATTCTTGCAACTGAAACTGAGATGTAAAAGTAAACTTTCTTGGTCAGTAGGCTAGCTCAGCTGGTAAAGCATCTTGGCACCAAACCTGAAGACCCGAGTTCAACCCTCAAGGCCCACATAGTGGACGGAGGGGACTGATGCCCACAGCTTGTCCCCCATCTACACAGTCCTCATGCCTCCCATACAAAATCAATAAATATGTGTAATGAAATATTGTTTATAAACAGTGAGTATTTGGAAGAAGAGAGAGGTCGTAACTGGGAAAGGCAGTTGAGAAAGCATCCTAATTTCCATGCAGATGCTGCAGACGGCAGCCAACAGGCCGTCCCCCTAAATACTCCTCCACAATCACTGGGAGCTCAGAGAATTCAACATTTGGGCACAGCATATATGTTTTCATGTGCCCTCCAAGCCTCTTAATAAGCAAAAGTGGCATTTAGGGAAATGCTAATACATTAACTAATAGAACCAAGAAAACTAAGACGCCCTGTGCTCTTACAGGTTCATTATCTCCCTGCTGAAGATCTGTGCCTGTGTCTCAAGATCAAACATCTCTTAGCTACACCCAAGACCTCTGAGATCCTCCCCTTCGGGGCTCTGAGTCTAACCATATGCTGTTTCTACACCAAAAGACATGACTCCATATCCATGTACTTCCACTGAACGTTTACCCTCTCAAGAGAGCTGCTATTTACAACAACGAAGTACTGAAAGCCTATGGAACAGCACATTTCTGTAAGGAGGCTCTAGAGCAGTTTTACTACAGCTCTTAGTAAACCTAACTTAAGAACTGTTCACATCTATAAGTCTGAAGGAGGAAATGAAGTTGAAGAATTCATCATACTTTGGTCTGGGTACCCACATTTGTAAAGCAGTTATAACAAAAATGGGGAACATTAACTATTTTTAATCCATGTAGAGTAGACGCTTACTAAATAATGCCAGCCAGCTGGATATTCGATAGCCTCGTTTATAATTAGAAACAATGTTTAATGTTAAATAAAACATATTGTGGGCCCTTCCCACATGCAGTAAACTATTACAACATCAAAACAGTTTAAGTCAGTGGTTAAACAGACTGAGCCAGGGGTCACTGTTCAGGCTCCTTTTAAAAAATATTTTACTTCATGGGTATGAGTGTTTGCCTGGATGTATGTCTGTATATACCACATGTCTATAGTGTCATGGAAAACACAAGAAGTTGGGTTCCTGGAACTGGAGCCACAGATGTTTGTGAGCTGCCATGTGGATGCTAGGAATGGAACCCAGTTACTCTGCAAGAGGAGCAAGGGCTCTGAACTGCTGGGGCACATCTCCATACCCCAGACTCCTCTCTTAACGAATCACTTGGGCAACAGCACAGGCGTCTTCAGACTCAGTTTCTTTGTCTGTGATACTGATTGTTATTGTCAGCCTTACTGGGTTTAGGATTAACCAGGAGACTGGGAAACACACACCTTGGGGGTGGGGCTTAACATGTGTATATGTATGTGTGTATGTGGGGTGGGGTAGGGTGGGGTGTGTGTGTGTGTGTGTGTGTGTGTGTGTGTGTGTGTGTACGTGTGTGTGTGATGGAGAGAGGCTGTAACAGAGGACACAATCTGAATATGAGTGCCAACATCCCATGGGCTAGGGTCCCACACAGCTCAGAGAGACGAAAGAAGAAAGTGAGAAGACCACCTTCTCCCTCTACCTTTTCTTCCCTCTGTCACAAGGGGTTGAAATCTTCAGACAAAATAAATTCCTTCTCCCTCAAGTTATGGGCCTTTTTATCAATTTTTGTCACAACAAGAAGAAAAAACTAAAACATTATCCAAAAAGTGATTAAAAGAAATAATTCACATCTGTGCACACAGATACATATGTAACTGGTGTTCAGAACTTTACATTGGTAAAAATTTGTATACAGTAAAAGATATTACTTTGGTTTTTTCTTTAAATTTTAGATGAGATTCACTGGTTCGCTTACTTATTTTCTGCCTTAGCTCTGTGTCAGTGGGGAGGCAGGGACTGAGATGAGTCTGAAGGCCAGAGGACAATCTGAGTGGCTCAAGTTTCCTCTGTCCTCCTCATGAGCTCTGAGGCTTGATCTCAGAACTCAGCAGCAACTACCTTCACCCACTGATGCCACTTCATTTTTCTCAATAAACCCTTTTGATAATTTAACAAAAATAATTGGGGTCTGGGGTATCTCTGAGGTAGAGCAATGGTCTACTATCTAAGAGACCCAGGTTGAGTCCTAAAATTCCTAAAATGTGTTGGAATTCTGAGTCATCAGGCAAAGTAGTATGGAGGGTGTGTGTGTGTGGAGACTATGAGCCCACATGGTTTCCTTCCCATTGGTCACTGATTGTATGATAGGAGGCAAAGCCTTTGCTCTTCACATGTCTCAGGCATGGTCCTCTGAGGAGACCAAGCCAGGAGGATCCTCAGTCTGAGGCCATCATTGACTGTTCTGATAAGATTTGTCTCAGCCAAGGGTTTGATTTCTGGGGGCTCTGTGTGAAGGATCCCCTGGACCTCTGTTGAGGGACGGGATAGTTTAGAACTGCACCAACACACTGCACTTTGGTTTCTGATCTTTAAATTTCATTTTCATGGTTCTCTACAAAGTGGTAAATCGGGAAAATGATCAAAAGAAGAATGTTCAAGTACCACTCATCACAACATCAAAGTTCTAAAAGTCAAGTTCTGGGGACAACATCATATTTGCATTATTTCTCATTAATCCACATTGAGAATTAGTATGATGTATTTTGATTTTTCGGACATTTTTCTTTCCATCTGTGAAGTAGGCACATCAGGATTCCCCCTTCCTCATGAGTATTTTAGGAATTCTTATATACTAATTCTGCAGTTCCTCTCTATACAGTTAGTAGAAAAGACAAAGAGCAATGTGAACAAGGACAGAACCCACTAACTTCCTGCTCCTGTCAGTACCACGACGACAGCTGGTAAAGATGGGGTTGGCCTCAATAGATCAGGCCAACTCGAGAGCCTAGCATCAGTTTATTCTCACAATATGAGAGGCACCACCCTAGCTTACCACTGAAAAGCAATAGTGGCCTATTTTCCTAAGACATTGGATGAAAATGCAGTTCCAACCAGAAGCAGCCCCATGGCTTTGAAAGGAGACTTTGTCACTAGTAGTGTCCTTGATTAGTGATATAAAAGGTGCAGGGCCTCACAGTTCACTGTTTACCTATAACACTGAGACGATACATATACTTTCACACAATTGCTCACGTAGATAAATCATGCACTCGTCCTGTAAAGCTTAGTGTCCTGAGTCCATTTGAGCAGGCATGTGAGGGCCACCCTATAGAAGGAACAATGGCCAACATAGATTCTCTCAGCTTCCAGGGGTAAAACAGTCTTTACATGGTTTCTGTGAGTGGGCTCGTCTTACGCCAGTCTTGTGGGTGTCCAGCTTGTTGGTTTTGGAGAAAACAAAACATTATAAAAATATTTTCCTAAACAAACATACCAAACCTTCACACATTTGCTAATATTTCAGTAAACATGAGTTCCCCTTCTGGAGTTAATGATGGCTGTTCTGAAGCAGTCTGCGGACTATAATGTTTTATAACTCTCAGAGAAATTCCATGATAGATACATGATTCCTATTTCATGTGTGAGGAAATTAAGGTTTCTAGAAGCTATCGCTGTAACAGCGATAGAGAAAACAGAGAGGTAGAAAATTAAACCCAAGATACAATTCTAAAGCCCATGGGGGCTACCGCTCACTACCTCGCCTTCCTTAGGTGACTCAAGTCCTGTGACATATGCCAAAGGTATAAGAAAAGAAAACTGGTGTTCTCTCTGTTCTCAACGAATGATTTTAGAGGCATGGAAATAGACATAAAGCAATTCATAACCATAACAACTGTAAAGTGCTGCTTTGTACAGTAGCAACCTAGGGGGGAATAGGGAAGGTCAGAGAAGAGAGGATACTGGGATTTAAAGAGATATAGCAAGCTCTCTGTCACAGCGCCTGCCAGGTGCACAACTCTGAGACTTCTTATTTAATACTCTTTTTATGCGGAGCCAGTGGAAACAACTTAGATTCGTCACCATGTATCTTGCTATTACTGTTCAATAAATACAAATTGATTTAATTATGAATTTATTAAATTTTTATGCATGGAGCCCTTTGGTCTTATGAGAAATAAATAGAAAGGTCTCCTGGTCAGAACTTGTAAGAAATAAGTAGAAGAAAACACACAGCCTGCTTCAGAGGCTTTGGAGGCACGAGTGGGAACGCAAGGTGGGGGAACACACGGTGCATATCCCTGAGGACCAATGAGAGACAGTGTGCCTACATACAATGGCCATTTCATGACGTGTCACAGAAGACAAGCAGGGGAGTTCAGCCTGGACCTAGCAGGGGATGGAGGACTCTTGGAAGGGATTCTATGGGAGTGGTTATCTTGGGAAGACTGAGCAGCAGTGGACAGGAGAATGGCATTGGCAGAAGGGGGTGTACCATTCCCTGCTGCATGGAACACTGTTCCCGTTACCAATATGTGACCATAAAGGTTTTCCACCAGACTGTAGAACTGAGTGTCAGAAAAAGCCATTAATTTTACCTGTCATGTGGAATTGTCCAGTGTCGGGGGCAGAGGAGTTACACTCACTGAGTTCTTTCAAACCACACACAATTGAATCTCTCTGTTCACACCCAGTGCAGTATGCACCCCCCCACTCCACCCTCATTCACTCCCCATACTGCCCAGAGTGCTCACTTCTAGGGGGACAGGAATGGGAGCTTACTACATGGAACAAAAGGCATACAGACACTTGCAGGCAGGGCTATCGGTACCCAGTCCATGCAAGGTGCTGGATGTCAGAGCCCTTGAGGGAGGTTGGTTGTTTTGTAATTAATTGTTCCAGTGGGAGAGGAGTCATGTGAGTGTGCTTGTGACTTTTCAAAAACATTTTATTTGTACCATGAAACAGACAGAAAAAACCACACTGCTTAAGTTTTCAAGTCCTAGAGAGAGTTGAGAGAAAGTGATGACGAGGTTGATGAGTTGACAATAGAGAAGACTGGGTGATACCCATGGCTCCTG
>JADRCH010000203.1:412765-471324 GCA_019843965.1 Rhynchomys soricoides | reverse complement strand
TGTGCGTGTGTGTGTATGTGTGTGTGTGTATGTGCGTGTGTGTATGTGTGTGTGTGTGTGTGTGTGTGTATGTGTATGTGTGTGTGTGTGTGTGTGTTACCTGCCGAAACCAAGGGGGCTCATTTATCTGACATAGGTGTAGACAATGAAGACCAAGTTTTTAAAGCAGAGTATTAAACCAGAGGTGGCGGTGCACACTTTTAATCCTAGCCCCAAGGCCACGAATTGCCACAAGTTTGAGCCAGGCAGTATCAACTTAAAATAGATTATCTAAGAAAGTGAAGAAGCCTCCTATATTAACCCAAGACAGGAATGCCAGTTCTGGCTTTTAACACCAGCATTGTAACTCGATAAGACTTTATTTGAAGGAGTCATTGGTCTTACATTTTGCGGGGAGCAGGGATTAAATGTGTATGTGTTTATTTATCGTTCCCTGTGCCCTCTGTTCTTTCAGGGTGACCAGAGTAATCCAAGGAGACTGGAACAGACTTACAGAGGAATCTTACTGGGACTCTCTGGCTTCTCCCACGGAACTTCCATGCTACCTGGGGTCTTGAAGCATGAAGATCCCGAGGAAATGTGGCACTTGCTTACATGTTCTTGCCAATTTCAAATTCATTCATTCAGATCACTCACTGAGGGCCAAATTCTTACCCAGTTCCACAGAGCTGCTGATTTCCTGGAAGTGAATAGAGCCTTGTGCGTGAGAACGGGTGTGAATAGCAGGTCTGTGCCGGGAATCAAGCTCCGACCGACCGCAGGGTTTCACGAGTGAAGGAGAACTGAGCTGGAAGTGATCTGAAATGCACAGCTTTCAACATTTCCCTTGGGTGTTAGCTCCAAACTGACTATTTCAATAGCCCCCTGCCTCCCTGTGTACTCTGTATGTTCAGAACTCTTCCCGGGGCCACACATACACTGTTCTGATGCAGTTGGGCCTGGGATTCCATCAGTAGGCTTAGATTACAATGAGCTAGCACAGTTCATCCACACGTGATGTTGGAACCCCAGAAGATGCTGAAGAAGACAGCAGAACCACCCTATGAAACATCAACTTGCCCAACTACATGGGGCTTTTGGAGGCAACTTTTCTGGTCTCCAAACAGAACTAGGATGTAGGAACTATTGCCACTGCTTTTATATGTTGTAATGGAGATGAAGCTCAGGCTCTAGTTAAGTAAGAGTCCCGAGTGCGTCTACATCTCTCCATCTGCCTCTGTACTTTTAACCATTATGATGTCCATGTGCTCATCAGCGAGAACCACCTAGTTGTATGAATTCCGTTGACTTAATCTAATCTTCCAAGCAAAGTTTGTGTTAACCCTATCTATGCCACCACTTGGTCCTGCAAGCTATTTCTTAATTCTTAACATTGTAATGTACTTCATTAGCATATTCAATTTCCTATGCTCTTTTTAATTGACAACATTTTACACTTCTGCTTCTATGACGTATATTTCTATGTAAAAACTAAGCAATTCAGTCTAACTTCTAAATAGCATTGTTAACATTTACCACGCCTTAGCTCCCAACCCTAGTCTGACATATCCACCAGCGAAGCAGGCTCACAGCATTTGTTAATGTCCCTTTTGAAAATCATTATCCTGGGTCCAAGAAGGAATACAAATGATATGGTGGTTCAATCTAGGACTCACAAAATCTTTGGACACAAGAACAGTGTGGCCTGACTTCGCTTTACTGACTGCCCTTAGTCTTAGAGCAGCCATGTGTTGTAAACTTCAGTGCTCTTCGGTAAATCCAACAGCCGAGGTCCTAATTGGCATGGGTTCCTGTCTCTCTGTGTGCCTCTGTCCCTCTGTCTCTGTCTCTGTCTCTCTCTCTCTCTCCCACCCCCCACCTTGTAGGAAGTTATCTTGACAAGGTATGATTGAAATATCTTTCTGTGGCTCCCACCTGGTTTCCAGGGAGACCTTGGAAAGCTCTGGATGACATGCAAACTTCTCTCAGTTCCATAGCTGCAAAGAGCATGTTGTCACTCCTGCCTTTCCCCAAACCATGTTCTCCTTGGTTTCCAACTTCCTTGCCCTTTCCAAGAAAATGTTAAGTTTTAGAACTCTCTATAGGTTTGATCTGTAGGGAATCATAAGGTTTCAGTAACCATTTCTTTAATAAATATCTCTTGGGACTTGAACAATTTCAAGTCTGATCTCTAAGCTGAGACTTTTCGCCATTCCGTCTCTTGTCAAGGAAGTGTCAATCACGTTCTTCCAGCTGAATGTGTACTTTTTAAACATCCCCATACCTCAACATAGGTACGTAACGAAACGTGAATCAGAAGGCCATCTCTTGGGCACACTGCTGCCTTGGGCTCATTCCCTTCTCCCTTTAGACTTCCTCATTCCTAAATCACTAGTTTGGGTCTCAGGCAAGCACTCCAGACCCGCTCTGAACTTTAATCTTGCTAACACAAAAGAAGAGCTGCCGATCTGACGCCAGGTTTAAAATTTCACAGATCTGCAGCTACTTGCTACAAGGAGACACACAAGCAGGCAACTTCTTCACTTCTGGCCTTTTGTCGTCCTAAAATTCCTGTCATTCCATCCTTTGAAAAGCACATAAAACATCTGTATTTATAGTGAGATAAATTAGGAATCTGTGCTATTTGCTACTGCTGAAATTGACTAGGCCGTAAGTTCTGTCTCGATGGGAAGGCATGGATGTTTTTCTAGGCAGTGCAAGGGATGTCTCCTGCTATGAATTCAGGTCTTTAAACTGCTCAAGCTAGTACAGTAACAAAACAGTGGTAGAGAAATGCTCTATTTGTGGGTATATTGTTCAGCTAAAAATCGAGACTTTCACTGCAAATCGCAAGTCCATATTAGACATAATTAAATAAGTGCCAAACAGGTATTTTGCAAATATGAAGAAATGAAAATTTATTTATTTCTTTTTGTCTCCCTCCTCTCCTTTTTCTTACGTTCTTTTAAAGAATGTTTAAGGACTATGACAGATTTAAATGGAAGAGGTTTAATCAGATTTCCTGGTGACTCGTAGCCCCACTCAATCTTACTTCTAGGAAAGACAAAGTATCTAGAATTTCTGTTGGTTCTCCAAGCTGTGGAATTGTTTTTCAGATGTGGTCACATTCTGACTGGCCTGAGTGGAATAGGTAACTTTTAAAATAGGAATTACATAACTAATGTCTTCACACAAGCATAAATTATTGTATTTATTTTTAAATTTGAATGAGGAAAGGAAACAACATGGATATTCTCTGTTTTCCATATTTCTCCAAAGTCTGCTGACATGCACATGGTCATGTCTGTAGAACCTAACCCTGACTTACTTACGTAAGTATTTTTCTGATGTATGACCAAAAAAAAAAAAAAAAAACCCTCAGAGTCCATTTTGTAATGCTTACTGTATATGTTTCACTAATAATGTTCACAGTACTACTAAGCTGGAATTGATAAGGGATCACCCTAAATTTAACACCTGTCTCCTTGGGTTGCCATTTTACACCAAAGTGAATCCCAGTTCAGTTTTGTTTCTGTGGATATGGTGTGAAGACAAACCTAGAACAGACTTTTTCAAAACACTAATACTTCAAGTCTAAACTAAACTACATACTATTTCTTAACCTACAAAGCATGACTTTGATGAAGCCACTTGTAAGTCTAAAACCCTTAGTCATTCGCTAACAGTTTGATGATCCAATCGAAATTTGTCATAGAGTTTGAAGCTTTCCAAGTCTTACCTTAGATGGAACATTTTAAAAGATTGATCTTTATTTTTAATTGTGTCTATGTGTAAATATCTGCATGTAAGTGTTGGCAAAGACCAGAAGGCATTATATCCCCAGGAGGTAAAATTACAGGCAGTTGTGAGCTCCATGGTGTGGGCGCTGGGAACAGAACTTGGGTCATGCACAAAGGCAGTATGTGCTCTTAACTGCTGAGCTGTCTCTCCAGCTCTTGGTTGACATTTTAAACTTTGCCCCCGTAGAACATGGTCTTCTAAGTCATCTGTTGTCACCGGCATCATTGCTAGAATCTGTACTTTCTGTATTCCATACATGTCAGTAAAATGGCTAGGACAGTGGCTTTGTGGGGGACTACAAAGGATACAGGAAGCAGTTAGTGATGGCACAATGTAACTCTTAGTTCTTATATCCTTTCTAGTCTTTCCCTGAAAGTGCACTCGACACCAATCAATTTAAGCTGCCTACTGTTCCATACATGTGATTTCAGTCCCATAGGGACAAACATAATGCAGGTTCTATATAGAAGACTGGAGAACATCTCCCTAGGACCCATTTCTGGTGGGCACTGATTCCCTTTGCTTAGATGTCTCCATCCCCATACCTGCTTCCCACCTCAACATGCACTTTCAAATCAACACATCTTTGGAGGCTCAGGTTGAATACCTTAGTTTCAAGGGTTGGTTTGCTTCCACCTCTCCACTAGCGTGCCTCTAGGGGATATGCTACTGCTGTAGTCAGATCTGTTTGTCATTTGTGGGTGTACACTGGATATATGTCAAGGTCTTCCTGCAGGATGATTCTGGAAGCAGTAGACCTCAAAGAAGCTGCTTGAGAATGTACATAATGTCCACTGTGAAGCCCTCTTGTGGGTAAATTTCTTTTGTGCTCTAACACATGCTATCGAGCTAAAAGAGTGGGATTTATTTGTTGTGGCACTTCCCTGCACACTTATCTCATGTTTTGATATCACTGGGAACAAAATAGACACCCTTCTATGGTGCTGCTCTAGAAAATGGCAGGTTTTCATTTGTTCAGTCATAAAGTAATGTTCTCTTCCCAACAAACTCTTATACCAGGCCAAGGATCTCCTCAAATGTGCTTCCTGACACAGGATTGCCATGGGCCCCATTCAGACTTCACAGTTACTTCGACTTTGGCACCAAAGTATGGGTTCTTAGTGGCTTGGAAGGATATGTCTTTCTCATGTGGGCATTGAATACGTTTAATATATAAGAGGTTCTCAATAAGCATAAATTAAAATGTAATTATTTTTCCTCCCTATCACTGCTAGAATGAAAAGATATTCAAGGTTTAGGTTAAAAACTCAACCTCCTCCCTTACCAGCATTACCTTTCAACATGACTCAGAGCACAGGTCATTGGAGGTGCCCAGCACTGGAAGCAGACTATGAACGTGAAAGCTAAACATACAGGTCATGTAATATCAGGGGAAAACTAGAGAAATAACTGAAAACAGAAAGAAGAAAAAGTGCTTAAATCTGTCCTGATTTAAGAGAAAACTGAACTACTGCTCACTGGTTTCAGACAGTATGGGAAACCCTCTGGGATTCAATTAAAATAGAATAGAGATGGAAGAGAGAGACAGACACCTCTACAAGGGCCTCCTCTCTCTAAGGATGTTTCCTGTACTGAAGGGAACATGCTCCCCATGGAGGCCCAGAGGCCTTCCAAGTGCTTAACACATTTCCCCAAATTCCATGCAGCTCGCTTCCAGAAAGGCAGGCAGGTAACCATGCAAAGGTCAGGAAGGACAAATATCAAAGAGAGTCTCCAGATATAATCACATCTATTCTACCTCATAGCTTACTTTAGCATGTGAGCTTATATGAAAATGCACATAGATATACACATGCTCTTGACACAGAAATGAAGCAACTCAACAAGTTAGGCTATAGCAGGTACCCTACAGTATACTATCAACCCTGAAGCTGGTGAATCAAGGTTCACACCAGTGGATGTCCACCTGTATTTACCTGTATCACGTAGGTCTGACATTTGGGTGTAAAATGGGACTTGGTGGAAAACTTTCTTCTACATAGGCTATGTTCCACTTTGAGCTGTTCTGTGACTCTCACGGTGACTCTGAGCTGCATCAGTCCATCTTTCTCTTCCCTTCAGTGTTGCTCCTTATGTAGGAGTTGCTCTGAGTAGGGCTCTCCCTTCAGCTGAGATGAATAAATAAGGCTCTTCACTCACTAAGGAAATCTCTCTCTAATTACGGAGATCATATAGAAATCCCCTTATCTACCATGGAAATCTGGTAGCTATTTCAGTGGAAAAGAAATACTTAACTATTTGAAATTAGATGAAGAAGGGACTACTGTCTTTTAAATGAAGGAAAATCTGGAAGGCATATATTCTCCTGAAAAAGATAATAAACAATATTTTGGATAGAAATGTTTAAAGAAATGAAACACCTATGTATATCTCATATATTAAACCCAAACATTTCAAATATAAATAATCTAGTTTGGGGATTTATTATGTCAGACTTTGATTTGATCATCAGAGCTAAATAAACCGTTCAGCAAGTATGGGAAGATTAAAGAGGTGTACTAAGAAAAATGGTATTAAACTGATAACACTCCCCTCATTTACTTTTAAAAATTACATTGTCTTATTGATTGTCTTATGTGCTTACTGGAAATCTCCAGTAACATAGAGAACTGCCGTATTTTCTGCACTGCAGACAGGGATTGATGTCGGTCTAAAATGAAATATAATCCGATCTTTGTTTTGCACTAGGCAGGGGAGGAATCCTGGGATCAGATGGTCCATCTTATATCATGATTCAAGTTAACAAAGGACCGTGACAACAAACAGACTTGTAAATAAGAAAGTCAGGCCCAGAAGAAGAGAGTGAAAGGCAAAGAGGCAGAGAGGTAGAGGCTGCGTGAAAAACACATCTTGGTTACAGATCTTTAACAAAATCATCTCTGCATCTTACCCCCCTCTCAGGGCCATGTCATTATTTTCTAGGACCTTATGAATTTCTGCCTTTGAAAAATCCCATCCTTCATACCAAAGGAATAAATCAATAAATAAAACAGGATATTTTGAATTACATTTTATGACCCAGTCAGTATAAAAACAAATACATTAGGGTGTATGAAAATACTTCCCACTAAATGTTCCAGACTCCTTTCTGATTTTCAAGGAAAAAAAGCATGGTCTTGGGCCTGGAGTGTATGGTCAGCTCTAGGCCTCGGATTGCCTGTGGAAGAGTTGGCCTACTCTACAAGGGGAACTTTCTCCCTAACTCTTAGGGTTTTTTTGTTTGGTTGGTTTTGTTTTTCTGATCACTCAGCAACATTTGGCAGGCTAACTCCTTTGCCAGAGTTTATGCTCTTCAAACCTTGTTCCTGTTACATATGTCCACCTGGATGCCACCAGCTTGCTAACCAATCCTTTCGCTATCCTTCACTACTAATACCTAAAAACCATGACTTAGGAAACCACAGGCCGCAGTCTCTGTCCCTCGAGTAGTTATGCCACTAGACACTGGAATATTTCATCTCTCTTACATTTCTTATTGTTTGCTTTTTAAGATTTACTTGTTTTTTACTTGAGTGTTTTTGCCTGTGTGTATACACTTGCACCACGGGTATGCCTGATGCTCATGGGGGCATTGGATCCCCTGGGCCTGGTATTTTTCAAACAGCTGTGAGCTGCCATGAGGGTGCTGGGAACCAAACTGAGAGCTTTTCTAGAGCAGTCAGTGCTCCTAACCACTGAGCCATTTCTCTAGCCAGTGCTTCTCAACCTTCCTATGCTGTGACCCTGTAAAGACAGGTTCTTGTATTATGATACCACCCAGCCACACAATCACTCTTGTTGCTATCTCATAACTCTAATTTTGCTACTGTTATGAATCATAAGGTATATGTCTGAAATGCAGGGTATCTCATATGCGAACCCTGTGATAGGTCATGTGACCCCCAAAGGGATCTCGGCCCACAGGTTGAGAACCACTGCTCTAGATCCTCTTCAACGTCTAATACTAGACAAAGCAGACAGAAATGTTTAAACCATGTGTGTCTTATGCCCAGGCTAGCAGCAGAATTCTTTAAAACCAAATGAGTTTATTAATTTACAGTAGTCGAGGGCTCTTTACCTCCATAGTTTTCTTCGCCTGTGATATCACAGTTGAATGTATATACTAAATTATTCTTTGGCTGGACTACTTAATAACCAGTCTGTGACACAGCTGGGATGCTCTGCTATACAGTTAGTCATGTGCCCTCAGTGTTAGACAGTTGGGAAGATGGCTGTCTTCACAAGAATTCTGAAGGCTCCATATGGCTCCAATCTCAGAAGCGAGGTTAGCCAGATACATCCTGGAAACCAGAGGGTGACAGACGTGCCCGCCGATCTCCTTTATAGTCAGTGACAAATTCAAACTAGACCAGGGGATAAAGTGTTCTCACCCACTGACATAAAGGAGTCAAAATGACCATTGCTCCTCCGTCCAAACCTCTAAAATAAAGCACCTTTCATTCTGACATTTACTTTCCCCTATGTAAGATTGCCTCAATGGAGAGAAAAAAAAATCATTTTCCAGTGCATCTTTCCTATATAATATGCAAATGTGCTTCCCCCAAGTGGTACTTTGGTTTGATATTTGATTTTAGTATTAAACCCACATCGCTGAACAAGCAACTCCAAGACCAACATTGACCTATGATATCATCAGTGACACAAAAAGCTTACTGTTTGCTTACCCCCATCTTAAATCCCTACAGCCAAGGAAATCATGTCCTCAACTCAACTGCAAGGCTTTGTTTCATTTTCCTCAGATAATGTCATTGCCATATGACGAGTTTTTTTGGAATCATGTTATTTCTGCTTCAGAATGGGTTATTTCTTTACAATGTCTCATAGAGCACACAAGCATCTCACAGTAAGGATCTGCCACTGCGCATAAGGGCAGTGTGAATGTTTAAGAGGTTCGTGAAGGATCGGGGTGTCCTTGTTGAACATATTACAACGTATTACAGCAGTCTGGCTTTTGGGAGGCTTTCCTCAGATGGGCTTCCCTTCTCAGGAGCAAGGTCACTGCTGGAAGGATTGTTGACTGTGACATTCTTTGGTGCATGATCTGACATTAAACTAAAGTCGAAAATATTCGTTTTCTGGAAGATGATGACCCACCCAAAGTGTGTTTTCTTCTATATCCAGTCTGGAAAGGGTAAGAAAGAATGGGAGACGGAAGGCAGCCAGGTAGCTCCAAAAATACAAAGGAAAACAGGGCTGGGGGCTTCTCCTGGATTCAGAAGCAGAAAGATAACTCATTGCCAGGGAGATGCAAGGGAAAGCTTCACCAAGACAGAATATTTAATGCCTCTTTGTGTCTAAGAGGTGGACAGTTATAGCAACTGAAAGAGGAAATGGGTCTCAAGGTTAGACCTCACTCTCTGCTAGCTGTGGACACTGGCAATTCAGTTGGCAGGATAAGAGACGGACATATGGACCCTTCTAGGAACCTTGATGAGGGAGCCACTAGAACTAAAATCTTTCCAAAGCGCTCCTCTGGTGAGAGCTAAGGGCCAATGTGATTGCTTGGTGTGTAAAAGGGCTTGTAGCCAAGACCACCTACCTAAATTCAAATACCAGGACCCATCTGGCCGACAGAGCAAATTGACTCCAACTGTCCTCTGACCTCCACGCATGAACTGTGGCACATGCATAGTCATACACAGACATACACAGACACACGGACTCACAGACACACACACACACACACACACACACACACAAATAAGTACAATAAAAATTTTAGAGATGGTTCAGTGAAGACACGAGAGGTCTTAACCAATATTCCAAAGCTTACACTAACGAAAAGTGTTTTTAGTGTTTCAAGTACAGCAGAAAGGCATTGAATTCTGCTACGGTTGCAGGGACAGTAGGCACAGGAGAGAGGACTCTGAGGTTTTATTTGATCCTAAGATGAATTCACAGAGACAAGCAGTGAATCCAGAAATGGGGAGGTATGAAGAGACAGGAAACTATTTAAATTCAAATCAAGATCTGGGAAGCCCTAAGACTTGTTAAAAATAATCAAGGAAGTGGTAGTGTCCAAGTTCAACTTCAGAGGCAAGGGCCGTCTATTGTAGGAGAGTAGAAGCAGCTATTTTGAGTCTTCTGGTTTGGGGAGAGGGAAAAATTATGATTGCATTAATGATAAAAAGGCTCAGTTAATCTTTGTCACACTTGACAATGTTTTAGGCATTGTGGGAATTCTCTTTCCCTTAGAGTTGGAAGCACCCGACTGTCAGTGACATCTCATGGGCTTGTTCCAAAGCTCCAAACCTAGCAGTTGAGGCTGGGGGCACTGGGAACTACACATCCCCAGTGTACTTAGATTTTTAAACACTCTCATGTGTGGTTCCATCCGTTGCACCCAGGCTGCTGTTTTAGAGACCCTTTCCTTCTCTCCTAAGGACCGCTGAACAGTGTAATCCTTTACCTGTGCTCACCGGAGCTACCCGGTGAGTCAATCTTGTCTTCATGGTCCACCGAATACGAATTTTAAAGAGAAAAGAACATTTTAAGAAGCCCTACATTTTTTTTTTTTAACTACTGCTCGGTCATCTGTCTTTCCATTTTCACTTAACTCATAAGTGCTCACCATTTACCCCTATGCCACCGTATAAAATGACGATCCCAGGAACCTCGCCCAGCCTTGTTCTGTGGCAGTCATACCATGCTTGATGCCCATCGGTGGGTGTCTTCTCTATTTTCAGACCTTTTTATACTTTTAACACTCCATGCTACTTTTGTATCTGTCTTTAAGGATAATGAAACAGGCTTAAAAACAAAAAACAAAAAAATAAAAAACAGAGAAGAGCAAATTTTTTTTGAAGTTTACTTATTTGTATTTATTGTTAAATCTAACAACTGATCTTACCTATTGTTTCCTGGTCTCTCTTGATAGAGATTTCTCTTTTTTTATTCTTCCTTCCTTTACATTTTCTGCCTTTATTCTACTTCATTTCTGTCTCAGACAATATCTAACTCTGCAGCCCACACTGAATGGTTTGGGCTCACAACTCTCCTTCTCTGCATTCCTGGTGCTGGAATTATGGGTGCCACCAAACTCACATAGGTTTTCTTTATAGAAAATATGGGACACTAACTTAATAAAAGTTAAGATCCTCAAAATTATCACCAGTGTCACTCAACTCCATTTACCGCAGGCCCCTGGCCCTCTGTCAATGTCCTTTCTCATGGCTGCTTCAGCCTTTCTCTCAGCAGTTCCTCCTGGCTCTAAGGCTGTCTTCTCCAGTAAGACGACTGTCATCCACCATCCATTGATGGGATGTTTCCTAGGATATAAACTATGTCCACTCTTCATGAAGTCAATTTCTATCTAACAAATCCTGCAAGGTTTTAGTAGATAAATACGTACAGTACTCATTAAATCTACTTACTAAATAAATATGGACTTGCGAGGAATATAAAGAGCTTCATGCTTCTGACAAGATCGTTTCTGAGTCCTAAACTTAGCTTCTCAATGTGAGCCCAAAATAGACCAAGTGAGACTCATCATTGAGAACTTCAAGAGACTGCTTTAAAGAGTTACTTTTTTACCATTTACTCAGAAATATTATATAGTATACAAAGGAAATTTGGTGAGAAGTTTGGCTGTTTTCCTTTCGTTTGAAACTGCATGATGTTTACAGTGATACTGAAAAGACTCCAACTGTTGTGACATTGACAGTTCTCCATAGTTGATGACATGTCCCCGGGGAACAGGGTGCGCTGAACTAGTTGGTTGTTTGTACACTGGTGTTTTCTTTTTAGCAGTTCAGGCATAGTCAGAAGAGGATTCAGGGTAAGGTGACTTACAAAAAAAGAGAGGAAAGGGTGCTTTGGTCCCAGACAGTACTCTCTCACGCTACATTTAGTCTGTCTCCTCTACCTACATGCTAGAGTTAGGATACTGTGAAAATGAATTAGAACAGCACTGAAATCACAGAGACAGATCAAAAGGGGGGAAGGCTAATGTACTTGGCCAAGAACCAGTAGATTAAAGAACCAACTCCAGCATGGGTGTCCTAGGAAACGCCCTAGGACAAGGCCCAAGGACACCAGACAGGATGGTAGCAGTGCCTGGGAGCCAGTGTTTTCCTTGCTGCACACATGGTCCAGTGTAGAGATGTTCCCAGTGACACTGGGGACAGAAGGGAACTCTAAGAAGCCATGGTTTATTTTCAGGCCCCTTGGGGGATATAATGAAACTGGGGACATTGTCTCCAGGTTACAAACAGTGCGACTCCATAAATTAGGGCATTTGAGGGCTTTTCCAGATTCCTCAGAGCTCCTCTTACAGCCTTTAATGTGATTTACTACTCGGGATAAGAAGAAAAATACGTTCTCTGAGGGTCAGTGAGGAAGAGGTTCCCAGGGTTATATCCTTCTGAGATGCCAACTCCCGGGCTGGGGCATGAGCAGGAAGAACCACACTGTGGGTCTTTGGTCCGTTCTTGGTCTGATCCTTCAGCCAGCTCCCATATCGGGCCCTTGGTTTATTATTTTAAGATAAGTATGAAAATTTGCTATTTGTACATCCTATGCAGAGACTGCAGAGAATACTTGAAAGACACGGTTGATGTCTGATAGAAGAGCTACACAAAATAACTCTGGAGCCTCATTTCATTTCACATGTTTGTCCCTCTGTCTGTCCGTCTGTCTGGTCCTAGTAAAGAAATAGAGAGTGCCTGGTAAGAAGGGAAACCTGGCACCTCTCCGTGAAGCACACTGCCCTGTGTATCTCTTGGCAGCAGTGGGGGAGTAGAGCGAGGGTCTCTTTGCCTCCTCAGGGGACAGATTTCATGGTCCACCTCTTAGCTACCACTTGGAGATCAGGGAGAACAGAGAAGAGATCCCACAACATCAGCAGGCTGTCTGAAGAATCACAACTCCTCATAAGTTCAATGATGGTAAATCCTTTGATGTTTACATTTTTAGAATACCAAACAACTAAAATCTCATTTTTCTTTCCCAAGATGGCCATTTTTAACTCAAAAATATTTTAAGAGTATGAGAAGGAGGTACTGGTGTGTGTATGCGTGCGAGAGAGAGAGAGAGAGAGAGAGAGAGAGAGAGAGAGAGAGGCTTAAATGCCATCTCTCTTCTAGGCAGCGATTTCCCCAGATGAAGAGGTCAGCACAGTTTAGCCGTGCACTGCCGTGTTAATTTAGGATGACAAGATAAAGCAGTAATCGGGGCTCCTGGAGGCTGTAAACCTCCCACCATCCAGGGACATGCTGGAGATGATCTGCACTGCACATCACGTGATACACTTGTGGTGACAGAGCCCCCTGAGCTTGCACATGCAAACCTTGCCTTCCTTCAGCCCCTTCTCCTTCTGATTCATTCCCTTGCAATGCCCTTCCCTCTGCTTGAGGGGACACAGGTAGCCCACATCCACCCGAGGCTAATCTCTGAAAACCTAACACTTCGCATATGACAGGGGATGCACAATACACACCCTTGTCACAGCTGCTCTGTCGGGTCTCCTGATTTACAGGAAGGCGTCCTAGGATCTAGATAATCCATTGATCCCACTTGTATCAGCTTTTACTTGCCAGTCTGTTGTGTTAAGTTGTCAAGAGCAGCGGTTAAACCGATGTTTCAGGATTCCAGATTGACTTTCTTAGGCTCAGTTCGCAAAGCTCGCCTTCCTAAATTGCTCTTACAGATCATCCCTAGGAAAGCTGCTGGCATAAATCTGGTAATCAAACAATGCAGTGTTTTAGGTAAGGACATTTTAGAGAGACTTGAGGTGATAAGCATAAGAGTGTAAAACTGAACAAAAACTGGAATTTTAAAGGATGGCGTCTGTCTAGCTCTGTCTGTGGGAAGCAAAAACACCATATGCAAAGGGGAGCATGTTTCTCACTATGTAAAACAAAAAGAATTACTGAATCACCAAAAAGGATATACAAGCTAATGTGAAAGTCAGGGAACCAAACAGGGGGTCAGGGCAGCCCACTAGGAAAGTGAGAAGCCCAACTTGGGCCCTGTCAAACACAGGCAGATCGACCGACGGCTCCACATCTCATCTTGGGGTCTAGCATCACAGACACGGGTATTTTGGTTGGGGATGTCAGTTTTAGTTGCAGTATGTCAGATTTCTGACAGGCGAGCTGTGCTATTATACAGAGCCTCAGATCATATCCTCCTCACATTCTCTCAAGCTGTTCTTGTCCGTAAATTAGAGCACAGAGATCAAAGGACTAAGAGCAGTAAACACAATAGTCATAAACAAAGGATGAGCTTGGTCTGCAAAGATCGAGAACTTCCTGACGTTCTAGAGTGTCCGGAAGTGGGAGGAGGGGAAGACACAGTAATTACTTAAACCTTGTTTAAAAAGCATCAGCATTCCTGTCATGTGTTAAGAGAAAATGAGTTTATAGACATTACCAAGACATTTCAGAGAAAAAAAAAATCACTTAAACATATAGCCATGGAGCGCCTCCATTCCTGGCTTGTACTGGTCTCATCATAAGCTGTTTGGAGAAGCTACAGTCAATAAAAAGGAAGGGTTATCATTTTCCAACACACACACACACACATATGTACACATACATACACACACATGTGAACACACACACACCTAATTTATTTATGTGCATGAGTGACTTACCTGCCTACATGCATGTGTACCATGTGTACACAGTGCCCTCAAAGGCTAGAAGAGGTTGTCAGATCTCCTGGAACTGGAGCTATTGATGACTGTGAGCTGTCATGTGGGTGCTGGGAACCTAATCTACTACCTGGAGTTCAGTCATAATTCACACACACACACACACACACACACACACACACACACTGTATATACTTAGGTCTAAGTTCTGTGGCTTTCTTTGCCTTTGGTTGCTAAATTGGAAAGTTGATTTCTCATACATGCCTAGAAGCTGGTACATGCTCAGTGGATGCCATCAGTCCTTATTGATTTATACCATGTTTCCCCTCTAATTGCTGCAGGAGCATTATACATGTTGGCTGTAGTTTTTAATGATTCAGTAATCTGACCTGTAGGTCCTGAAAGTATCTTCAGATGCTCTCCATCTTGAACCTGAGATGTAAACATATTTAAAGAAGGTCCCACACTATTGCCCTAAGTTTCACACGGCCCGTGATCTATCACTCCAGTGACTATGACTTAGATGTTGCAACACAGTGGTCCCCAGTGGTCCCCTATGAATACAGCATAGCCTGGGGTCTGAGAGATGGGCACACTTGATATTGCCTACCAGTGATGAAGCCCTCTGACTATTTCTCACAGTATGTCCCCACTGTTGGCACAAGACTCTTGTCTAATGGATGAATGGCTCTAAGCTTCCATTCTATGACAGCCATCAGAGGTGCTTCCACAGAGGAATGACACTTCTCAGTACTTGGTTACTGTAGATTGGGATGCTGACCTCCCCCTTGGTTGTCAGGTTCCCTGGAGTCAGAGTTACAGGTGGTTATGGGCCACTTGCCATGGGTTCTGGGAATCAGTGTCTATTCTAGAAGAGCCAGCATATGCTCCCAACTTCTTGGGCATTCCCGGGCCCCTCAGCCACTGCCTCACAGGACATTCACAGAGTGATACTGATGTGTTAGGCCAAGGACTATCCAGCTTTCTTGTGTAATTACACACTACACCAGAGCCTAAAGAAGCACTGTGAACACTCTGAACTAGTGTGATCAGGTGACTCCCATATAAGCAGAAGGACTTTAGCTCAGTGCCAGGCACACATGTTAACAACTGAGCGTGGTGATTTGCATGTGCAACCTCAGTGCTGGTGAGACAGAGGCAGCTGCATTCTCTCAGTTTGCTGGCCATCCAGCCTGGCCTACTCAGTGAGCTCAGTGTATCCCCATCCCAAGGAACAACATAACACATACAGCTCCTGAGGACCATAGTCAGATCTTGTTCTCAGTCCTTCACAAGCATGTGCGCTCGCACCGACGCTACACATGCAGAAGTTCAGGTAACCTCTGAGTTTGGACAGATGAACAAGTAAACACTGTTCTACCTGCCGACTGCAGGGAATACCTAAGGGCCTTTAAAATGGCTTGTCCTTATATATAAAGGATTTGAGCCAAGAGTTCACACAGCTCTTGAGGGTCTGGACTCTGAAGTCCCAAATCAAATTCTAACTCTTCCTCATAAGATAAGTCTCTCCAGTAACAGGACTGCTTTGTTCCTATAAGCTCAGGATATGACAGTGTGTCACCTCCCAGAGCAGACATACTGGTGGGTACAGTGCTATGGTGTGTATCACTGCAAACTGAACTAGTCACCATGCTGCTGATGCCCATTACTAGTTACCCTGTAAGCAGCTCTGACTTTGAGAGATCTGAGTGTTTTCTCTCCGGCTGAAGTTTTATGAGAAACTCACAAAGAGTCACTCAGGGTTGCTTCTTGTGTTCTGATGGCCCCAGGGAGATTAGAATCGCAGACGGAAGAGGGATGTGTTCAGGAGTTCCTGGGTCCCTGGGCCATGAAGCCGGGGAGCCACTGCCCTAAAGCCTTACCTATGCTGGGTAGAGCCCCTTCTCCTCCAAGACCTGTGTTTATACACACAGATGGAGCTTCATGTGGCTGGGAGAGTCACCAAGCTTACTACGCTTTGAAGTCTGTGCTCACAAAGATTTGAATCTTCCTGCCAGTTGTCAATATCAGGTCTTGATGCTTGTGCAGTGCATATTTATATTTATATTCATACACAAGTCAGTGCTACTTCAAGTCACTTCTGGAATGCAGGGAAGGACCTGTCTTTTATACCTCACCTCTGCTTATAAATTTCTTATTAACCCCTAGAAGATTGTCTTCTAGTTTAGGGCTATCAACAAATACAATTTACTGTTTTATCTCAAGACGGGCTTGATGGGTAAAGGCTGGGAAGAGAATGGTGAATGGACTTGTTTCCAATGCATAATTACAGTGTCTCCCTTCCTGCCACAGAGGCAGCCTTGACTTAAATGACAAGCACAGACCGGTTACTTTGTCCACTGACTTGATCTCCTGATGCCAAGGTCCCAGCTGGTCAAGGCTGACCTCCTTACTGTCACATTTCCTTCGGTCACATGGTTCATCCTTAAATACGAAATATGGGGAAAAAAAACCCAATGCTTCCTGCCTTCACATAAAAAGAATGTGTGCCCAAACAACCCAATTACAACCGTCAGCTCAATTAGGTCTCATGGCTTTGTCTCATTTCAAACACTGTATAACTTCTCCTCTGCCCTAAAGAAATGGAGAAAACTAAAGAAAAGAAAACAAACAAAAACCTCAGATTTTACTCTTCAAAGGGGCTGGACAATGGTTCTGCAGTGAAATCCTGCAAAGGACCTGAGCCTGGTTGTCAGCACCCTTGCCTCAGACGGCTCACAACCACCTGTACCTTCAGCTGCAGGGAAGCTATCACTCTCTTCTGGCCTCCGTGGGCATTGTACTCACAAGCACGAGGCAACACACAGACACACACCCACACAAATAATGAAAATAAATATTTAAAAACAATAACACAAAGCAAGTGATAAGGCGGGGGCGGGGGAGGGCTACCCGAGACGATCAAATCTAACTATGCGCAGTGTTTTAACACTGTAGCTGGAGGGGTTAAATGGTGAGCAATGTTCTAACATTCCAGTAGGGGAAGCTTCTAAATATCCCCCTGGCGTGACGCTGTTGGTGAGGTAAAAACTCTTTGGGTTCATGTTGCCACTGTTACTGAAGAAGTCATTTTCCCTGACCCTTCCCCATTTTGTCTTCTATTTTATGTTCTTCTGAGACAGTCTTCTTGGTGCTCACTGGGTAACACAGGTTGGCCTTTAGCTCACAACAGTCCTCTTCCCTCAGACTCCCAAGCGTGGCCACACTTCCTGGTTCCCTTAAATTTTTTTTCTACACTGCAGAAAATGTTCTATTTCTGGACTCATAGTCTCCTGATCTGGTTGTTTGTTTCTTTACATACCCATGTAATGGAAAGCCATGTTAACAAAACTAGAAGACCTAAATCACACTGAAAATCCCCACTTCCTTAAGCCACTCTAGAAATCCCCACTTTTGAGCATCACTGTCCTGACACTGCTTCCTTAGGTTAAAGGTTCTCAAGGCAACACTTTGTTACAATTTCAGACACACAGCTCCATCTCTGACTGACAGGCCCTTGAAGTTTGAGTCCGGGTGGACAAGCGAATTCTTAGATCTTAGAGACTCCTTCCTGCCTCTGGGAAATATGCATCCTAACTGGGAATTCCCTGGGACTCCCTGACCCTCGCAGGAGGCTGCATTTCCCAGAGGTGAAGTGAGAAATGAGGACCGTGCAGCCCTGTGCCCACAGCCCCAAATCACACTACCTTCAGGCTCGGGAAATGACCTGCTTCCCAGTTCTCACCTTCTACCGTCTGCTTTTACTCTCAGCCGTCCCTATGAATTCTCAAGTTTTAGCAGTCAAAAATGGAGCGGCCAATTACGAAAAGTGAGAAATGGTCAAAAAGACTAAAAATGTGTTTAAAGTGGTCAAAAAGACTAAAAATGTGTTTAAAGTGAAACGGAACCTGCAGTACTAGAGGAAGTGCAGCAGCCTGTCCTCTGAAGCAGAGCTCCCAGACATGCAGTCATCAAGAACAAGCTGCAGAGGGAATTTTGGATCTTGTTCCCCGAATGAGAATATTAAAGATAATTTACCATTTATTACCAGCAGTGGGTCAGGCGAGTGAGGGACGCAGACTCAGAAACCCCTGAATGAATGCCCGGTGCTGATCTGTGGAGAGCTCAGCACAAGCCTGTGTTATAGGTTGCTGAATGCTTTAGGTGCAAAAATTTAGCAAGCACATACGGTGAGAGGAACTAAAGCTGACCATAGTGGGGACCAGCGTTCTCCAAAACCCCAGGTCTACGGAGAAAGGGGAAGCTAACCACTGCACTCTCTGCTTGTGGAGTCTCCTGCCTGTGTCTTCTGATCATGGAACTATTGAGACCCACAAGGGGATTCATTAGGAAGGTTTCTCTGGCTAGCATGGTAGCTCGCACCTGTAATCCCAGCACTTGAGCAGCTGAGGCAGGAGGATTGCCAGAAGCTTGTGGCCAATTTGGGCTATTAGTACATTCCAAAGGGAAGAGAAGGGGCAGAGGAACAGAGAGCAAGGAAGAAACGAAGAACACAAACTTAACCGTGGACTACAGACTAGTTTGCAAACAAACCTGTCATTACTTGTTAGTTCGGGATACAAACAATTACCTCTTTTCTTTATCAAAGTTAGTCTATGACTAAGAAATGGCATACCTATCTATTGTACAAGTCAGGACCACCACCAAGCAGGGTGCCAGTCTTGCTCCTTATAGTCCTTGCTGCTTCAGCATCTCAGTCACAGATGCCATCACCCCACTCCCCACCTCCACCCAGCCCATGGAACAGAAATGGCCACCCCATCAACCAAGCAAACACACCAAACCCTAACAGATCAGAGTTGATCCTGCTTGGTGTGGGTCTCCTCTTTCAGCAAATTTCCCATGTTTAGGTTAAAAACTTTACAGCATACCTGTGATTTTTTTTCTTTTTTGAACTTGTCCTCCTCTGAGCTGTCTCTGGCCAGCTAAACAGTATCTAAAGTAACATCAAGCCAAATGTCTGTGTGAGGAGCTAGCAACAATGGAAATTAAAAATGTGTGTGTGCATGCGTACTCTAAGTAGTCTAGGGGCCTAGTGTCATTCTCCAGTTAGAGACCATCTCAGATTAAACTACTTTAATCCATCCCAAATCTCACTCACCTTTCAACAGAAAGTCATCTCTACAAAAATTCCAACATTTCACATTAATTCTATTTATTGTAGTGTGGTGAGCATCCTTGCTTAATTCCCAACATAAAGCCTCTTGCACAAAGGTAAAGTACCTTACTCATTTCTACTTTACTTTCTGACAGTCACTCAATCAGCAGGAGCTTGCTCTTCTAGCTAGAGCATCTGAGCAGCAGGTCCTGGGATCTTCCTGGCTCTGGCTCCCCGGCACTGGGATTCTAGGCACACAGCACTGTGCCCAACTTTTGTGTCCTGGATCTGAAGGGGCTTCCTTATGTTTGCAGGGAAGGTACTGTATTCACAGAGTCATGTCCCCAGTCCAAAGCAAGATTTCTGTGACTTGATAGGCTCCAACTCCTTCTACCAAGAGGCTGATCCAAAGGGCGTAAGCACAGGACAGAATGGTCTTTCCTGAGCAGTTCCTGTGGTCCTCATGGACTGTTTCATTGTCTCTATCCCTGATAGCCCTGGGGGTAATTTCCCAGCACAATCCACATAGAAAAATTGAACTTCTATTCAAACACAAGTCTGGAAGTGTATCTAGATAAAGAACACCAGGGGGTGTTTTGTGACAATGTATACAGGGTGATGTTTGTAACAATGTAATTTCATTGTATGATAAACATCAATTTACCATAAAAAAAAAAAAAAAACAACCCCAAAAAAACAAATGCAGTCTTGTCAGCGTCTTACCCTGTTGCAGTTGAATTGGCCTTGTTCAGATAAGAAGCCTATCTCTTCCAGCTACAACTGGTTAGAGATAAACCCGTGAAATCGCTCTCCATGTGGAAGGATACCGCCTGCGTTCATAATTTTACACTACCATCCAGTACATAACAGCCTTCGAGCTTACTTTATCTGAATCTTGCTAAATCTATTCTCTATGCTATTAAACAAGAGTGTGTGTCCCATGTCCACATCACTCAAACGAAATTACACTTTTGTCTAGAGCATGGGATAGGGCTCTCCCTAAACAATCAAATGCTCTTTATTAACACAAGGACCACCCTGGCTTAACAATAGCGGGGCTTAGAACGCCACAATAGCTCAATAGTTTTATGTACAAAAGCATCAGATATTGAAAAGCTTGTAGAAAGTGTCAGATAAGAATAGTAATCGGTACCACCCCACAATTAAGTTTTTATTCTGTGACTTATGTTTGACACATTTTTCTTTTCTTTAAATTTCTCGAATAACTTCCCATAGGTAACACCATCCTACATATCAAAAATGCATAACTGAGTCTTCTATCATAAGCAAAATTCATAGAAGGGCACGGAAAGTCACAGCTACAAAGTAACAGATGAAGGTAAGCTTGTGTTTAAAAGAAATCTAAGTGCAGACCCACCGTGGGCCTGAGTACATCTGAGCACTTCCTTCCTCTCTGCTCAGTACATCAGACCAGTGTTTCTTTCAATGATTAAGGCTGGCTTTCCTATATTGGAGCCTTACTGCATTATACCCAAAAGACCAACATTGTGTCTTTTATGCAAAGTTAACTTGAAATTGCATCTTATTTCTTTGATGGACATGAGGCAGGAGTTGACTCAGACTAATTGTTGTTTCGTGTGTACTCTGGTTACACCTAAAGTGTAGGTGCACGCCGACTCCCTCACAAGATGACCATGGAGACCCAGAATTCAGAATATGTTCAGGAAATACAATAAATATCAACTGTAAGTGAAATACACACACATACTCTACACATAGCCTGGCATAGTGCAGTGTAACTTTAGGTCCAGTGACTCAGAAGACTGGCAGCTTCAGAATGGCTTGATCCAGAGTCAGAGGCAATAAGGTACCTCTAACTTTGTATTATTAAGAGAGGTCTAGGGTGCAGCTCACGGATACCGCTCTTATCTCAAACGTACAAGACTGTCGGCTGGACCTGAAACAACGCAAAACAAGGGGTATCCATGCACTTATTTTTTAAAAAAAAAAAAATAATAATAATAATAAGATTCAGTTACATCAAGAATAAGCCACCCCAATGATTTTATATTGAAAATCACACATTGTTCCTTCAAAACAAGAATGGTTTAAAGAATCAAAAGAAAGCTTGAAAGAGCAGAATGGGCTTTAAAAAAAAATAGACAACAGATTATTCTGGAACCACGGGTGGCGGTGGTCTCATTTCACATCACATTTGCACCGGAGCTGAGAGCTCACCAACAGATGCGGCAGGCAACCAGACAGAAAATGAGCACCAGAGGCTTCCGCACAGTGAGCACCAGAGGTCCCTTGTCTCTTCAGAGCTGTTCCCATCCCTCTGATAGCCACACATCCTGCGCTGACTGGCATGAGACTGCCTGCTGGACGTTACCTTGGTCCCTCATCCAACCTGTCCATATCAGAACTGTTCCTAAGGTTAGTCTGAGTCACAGAGCCACCCATTTATCTCTGAAACTCAGAGACAGCAGCAAAGCCCACTTTAAAGAAGCAGGCAAAACAAAAGGAAAAGCCGGGAGTTGGGAAGATGTCTTGGGCTGTACAGTGTCTGCTGCACAGGCAGAGGCTTGGAGCCAAGCACACATGTTAGAATCATGTGTAGCAGCATGTGCTTGGAATCTAGCACTGGGGAAAACCCCTGGGATCCATGGCCAGCCAGACCAGCCAAGACAAGTGAATGTATCATACTTTTGGAGACCCAGCCTCAAAAATAAGGCAGAAAATGCCCAAGCAAGCACCAGTGTTGAACTTTGGCCTCTCTATATGCATGTCCACACATTTATGTATGTAAGAACACAGACGTGCCCACACAGAGACATTTAATAATCCCTACACACAGAACACACATACATATAAAACATTAAAACAAATAAACAAACAGAAAAACAAGCAAGGAAAAATAACAACAGAAGATACAGGAAGACTTTTATGATCCACAGGTTCAAGGTCAAGATGGCCTGTCCATTCATGGGGGAGCCATTTTTTTTCACACAGCTTGCTGGAAATGATCAGGGAGTCGGGGTCTGGCAAAGTTATGAGGACTTCTTTGAAGAGAAGAGCAGCAGCCCCCTTCTCTTGGCCTCCAAGGATTAGATATCTGACAGTATTACACTGCCACGTGTATATCACAAGCTTAGGGCTGCATTTTTCCAGCAAGTCAAAAGCCCATGGAGAATCTGATGTGTGCTGGTTACAGCTATTCTACCCCAGAGTTTCCCTTAGTGAGACACCTAGTTTATTCCTCCAAATACTAAGAAAATAACAGGAGTTCAGAAAGGCAGGTTTACATCCTTACTGGCTCTGACTTAGGACTTAACAGTTTCATAACTGGATCCAAACAGGACCCCAAATTTCTCATCTTTACTGACCATAGAGTGTGCACAGGAAATATCTCTGGATTGAAGTTTTACCTGGAAAGTCTCCCTGATTCCACCAGGCAGCCTTTCACAAACCACTCTACAATACAAAGGTTATGAAGCATTCTCTATTTTCAGTGATACCGAAATAAAGTGTAGAGAATATACTTCCTTATGAAACATAAGACTCTATTGTGTGACTAGGACAATAGTCTATTATAAGAAAGAAATTATTCATGTTGAGTAATAATACCATAAATACATTCAGCCACTTTGATAAGTTTTTCTAATAGGTCTTATTGTAAGAACTTACTACATCCTGACTCTTCCAGACAGTACATTAGTAGGTACCCCTTTAGCTCTGAGATTTCTAGAAGATAGTCACCAGGAATCCACAAGTTTGTCAACTTTATCTCCAAATGCTTAGTATCTATTGAGCCATATCAATTCAAGTGTTTATCAAGTCATGAGGAACTAAGTACAATTTCATGCTTTAGTCCAAAATTTGTGTGTATGTGTGGTGTGTGTGTGTGTGTGTGTGTGTGTGTGTGTGTATTCAAGAAACAACGCATGCACCGTGTAGAGACAAACATCCAAATGCACAGGTTCCAAGGTGGAACCTGAGAAAAGATGGTGGCATGGGTGAAGGGACAATGGGCTCTCCACTGTCCAAGATTTAAGCTAAACCATCTAAACTACAGTGACCTTTCACCTACTCCTATGGAAAAGCATATTTACCATAAATATGAAATTTAAGAATCAGAAAGATATACCACAAAGGAGGTATAGAACTGCTCAGCTATGTTCAGAACTGTGTGTGAAACTGAGTCTGCTCAAAGCATCCGTCCCATGCAGTCTGCAGAAGAAACCTTATCATATGTACAGTGCTTTTTAACAGGACCTGCTGCTCAGGTGCAGAGTTTGGGCTAAATCCTAGAAGCACCAGGGCATGCATATTTAACAGTGAGGGAGACAATCTAGTCCTTTCTCACGTAAACACTCATGTGGTGTGAGAAAGTTAAAATGTTGATCTCACTAACATGGGATTAGTTGCTTGCTTATAACAACTCATCCCATGTTAGTGAGATCAACAACTTATTCTACAGTGGGGTCTCAATGACTTTGGTTCACAGATCTGCTGAAGAATCCACTGGAAATCAGAGCACTACTCGGATCTCTAATTTTAACTTGTTATTAGTATTATTGTGTGCCTGTGTGTAAGCATGTGCACATGTGTGAGTCAGAAGACAACTTTTGAGAGCCCATTCTCTCCTTCCAGAATGAGTTCTGTGGACGGAGCTACCATTGTTAAGCTTGTGTATCTGGCTTCCTTCTATGCTGAGCCATTTCAGTGGCCTGCTCTGTACTCTCATGGACAGAATTTCCTGTCCATTTCCAGGTGAGCCACAAATCACAGATCAGAACTTCACGCCATCCCGTGTCACCCCTCTCTGCCTCTCTCAGCTTCATTCATCTTTGAGTGTGCTTAAAATTATCCTATCACTATCTTGGCCACTCTTGGAGCCATCACTATTTATATGCAGCCCTTCAGGCTTTTGTATGAACATCACTGTCACAGGGAAAATCCATCCAAGAAACACATTCAGTCTGGAACTGCCTGAGAACAGACAGTGGTCGAAATATTAAACCGATACCACGTCAGATACAGTATCAGAGAGGGAATCTGACTTCTCCCCATGCTGACCTAATGTTTCCTACCCTCTGCTCCTTTCTGCTATTTGACAAGAACATACAGAGCCACGGCCTTGAACAGAATGGTAAGTCTCGAAGAGAGAGAGGCCAAGGAGAATATGACTAAGCTTGCCAAGCGACGGACAAGAAGACAAGAAGAACTATGTCTGAATTCTTGTGAAGAAAGGTCAGGACCAGAGACCCTGAAGTCTGTCCGACTGGGTAAATCCTGGTTCTGTGACCTAGAGCATCTTTTAATTTCACTTTGCCTCAGTTTCCCTAAATATAAAAGAGAAGTATTAGTACTCCCTCACTAGATTATTGTGAAGGTTATAAATTATCAAGGTACCAAGGAGGGATTAGCCACGCTCGTGTGTGTGTGTGTGTGTGTGTGTGTGTGTGTGACTATATTACATTATCTAAAATTCTTGGAGGGAAAACATGATCATCTGGTCAAATAATTGGAGACTGTTTGACCCATGAGGCCTAACAACGATGAGTGTAGGCAGCTACATCTAATGTGTCCTCATTGGGAAGAATAGGAAGCCACCTTTAATTCTGGCTGACTTCAGCGATGTCATCTTAACACAATCATTGCATTTTGTATGGATTTGCCCCTCATTATAGGCTGTCACAAGCAGGCCCCTCAAATGGCACACTAAGAACTAAGCATCATTTCTTATGTTCCCTTGCAGCATCGACCCACTGGAAGGAATTCCATGAGGCCTGATGGGAATCGTCTGTGTGGTTCTTACACACATGATCATTTGGAGCAAAAGACTGAAGCCAAGCTATTAGAGGCATAGTTTGACGGACAGGGAGAACATGAGAGACCTACCATTGTGTTGTGCTGAGCAGTGGGGGTCCTAGGACCACAAGTCTCTTGCGTCAGCAGAGAAACTGGCTGAAATTCCTCAGAGTGAGGCTTGTTGGGAAAACTCACATGTAAGGGAAGGTGAAAGGCTGGGAGCCTCTCACTCTCCTCCTCTTCCACTTTCTGTCTGCTTGTCACCATGGCTACCTCTCCATCTGTCTCCCCATACGGAGAGGCTGGTCGCTTGGAAGACATCCTGGAAGGAACAAAAGAGGAGAAAATAATGAAACCTCCACATAAATCCTTAATGCCTCATTGTGTGGTTAGGGGCCATTGTAACAGAAATGCCTTTTTGTGCTGGCGGAGAGCAGGAAGCCATCCAAACACCACTGCACAGTGCACACAATCAGAAACAATGGCCAAGCAGGTAGCGACAGAACAGGGCTTGTTTGCTGTGAGAATAATACACTAATATAGCACTCTCTTGTATTCTGGCTTCTTAAACAAGAAAATTCACCTAAGAACACTGCATAATGCAAGTCCATTCCATTTTAACTGGGAGAAAAGTATCCATCTAGCTTTACACTTTGATAGACCTTATTCAAAACAGGACATCTGTGAATAGCAAATACTGTGGGCAGTTTAAAAGAAAGAAAAGCACTAAAGTTTCCTCCATCGGAAAAAATATATAATAAAATAAATACACACTCTCCACTCTAACAAGTTTGCATTGCATTAACAGTAAGATTACTCTGAGACCTAGAAATATGTCTGAAAGCATTCCTCAGAGTAACTGACAGAAAGTTGGATATTTGTTCAGAAGTTAAGAACTACAAACATTTGATCATTGGTAACTCGGGAAACATTTAACCCGTTCCGGCATTTGGTTCTAACACCAACATGGTGAGGTAGCAAAGCACATGGGGATATTTTTGAAAATTTAAATTCTAGCTGCACAAGCCTACCTATCATATAGATGTGAGCTCCACAGTTATTTCCTCCTTAGCATATTTAAAGGCAGAAAGAAAGTCCTGTGCTTTGATTTGGTAAGAACAGCCAAATGAAACCGGGCTTAGATAAAGGGACGAGAACTGAGCATTATCTGTGGTTCAGTAGCATTCAGATTATCATCATCGGTGCTTAAAATACAGGACAAACTGTGTCAGAGAGAGGGGCAGATCTTTCTCCTAGCATGAAAAAGTTTTACACAGAAGTAGAAAGGAGTAAAAATGTCTGATGTACAATCAGCTGTCTTGTGGTCTGTACAGCTTGACCTGAGCTCAGAAGGAAGAAATCGTTTTGTTGTTGTTGTTCTTCAGCATACAAAGGGTGTTTGCAGAACCTTCCTCCTTCACTCTAGACCAGCGGGGAAGGAATCGGAAATCCTACCCACCCCACCGATGAAGGTCTTCACTACTGTCACACACAGCACAGACTTTTACATTTCCAATCTGTTTCTCATCCCTGAAGAGTGATTCTGCCATTAGTGTTAGACTATCTTGCTCAGTTTACTCATCTTTAAACTGAGAGACATCTGCCTCTTATGGCTTCTGGAACGAGAATCAGTAGAGTCCTTAACTCAGGATAGACACTTGACAAGTGCAAGCTCTTTCTTATATTGCGGACTTCAGACCTCCCTCGAGAATCTCCTTCCAAGAAGGAGGAGGAGGAGGAGGAGGAGGAGGAGGAGGAGGAGAAGGAGAAGGAGAAGGAGAAGGAGAAGGAGAAGAAGAAGAGAAAAACAGAAAAAAAAGATAAAAGCTTCAAAATTAGGGAGACATTTTTCTTCTAAGAGTTTAGCTGTAAAATCACCATGCCCATCAGAAAACATCTACCAGACTTGCGGTACATAACTGTCAACTAATACTATGACTCATCAAGCAATTTAAAAGAAATGCTAACAGTGACATTGTTGACCAGCTAAGAAAGACCAGAGTAGATCATGATAAGGAAGTATCTGTAGGCTGGCATGTGAGGTCTCAGCACTAAGGGGTTGTAAAGATCTTCAACTCCATAGCAAAGGTCTATTCAAAGTTGACTCTAAATGCACAGAACGGCTGGAAATGGCTGAAATAAATCCACTTAAGAGTTGTTTAGGTCTCACTGATAATCTTACTAAATAGTTATATTATCGCATGTGGCAAACTCCTAAACACTGAGCAGATGCAATTCGCAGGGTTCTGACTCTGTGTTTATCCAGCAAATATCTCATCCTGTATTAGAAGAGCATGCTTAAGCATTGCTGAAACACACAAGGTCTTTATGGAGAGATTTACCTCTGTACACTAGTGGGAAGATTTTTAACCAATGGTTGTTTCACCAGTGATGAAACCCCAGTGCATGTGGTTTACAGAAGCATCAGTGCTCTTACTGGAATTGATAGATGATATTCCACAGATCTCCTTCAGAGCCTTGTGTGAAATCAGTTTTCCTGTGCCTGAATATTCTAGGCTATGGGCACCACTTGACCCCTGGTCATCAGACAAGGAAACTAGCTCAGTTGTTCTCTACAATCATTGCAGTTCTATGGTTCCCAGGAAGAAGACCAACGTGCTGAATTCCACTTTGTTACTATTGTTAGTAGTGAAACACCCAAATCCAGAAGTAGACATACAGAAAACAAGATAGAAAGTGGAGACATTGAATCTGTTTTCACCATGCATAGCCACCTCGACACAGCTCCATGGCTGATGCAAGTGGCTTAGTTAACCAAACACAGCATCAGATGGAGTAAATAGTTCAAGGTCATGAAGCTAGAGGGCCAGTTCCATTTTCAAAGTATTATAAGATGCCCTTCACGTGTTGGCCTTTGGAAACCGTGCTAATAAATGTCAGGTTAAAGCCTTCTAGAAGACAGTTAGATGCTTGAAGTAAGATCACACATGAATATGATTCAGTAAGGTTAGGTTGGTAAAAGTAAAATTTCTAACAAATTATACAAAGAGCTTCAGAGTCAGCCTCACGGAGGTGTCCATGATTCCTGTCACTCACACACTGACAGCAAAGAGAGCCATGACACAGTGGCCTTCTTCCGGTTCCATCTACACAGGGACCCATCTTGGGTGGAGCCTAGCGTCAGGTCCTGACAGTAGAAAGCCGCCAGACTTAGCTTGGTTTAGGAGGGCTGCTGTCCCCACACTTGCAGGGCTGTGCTCCAGGGTGAGACCACCTGAGACCAATCCGAGTATCATGATAGATCATATGTGCTTGACCAGTGAGAAACCCAGACCTCAGAGAAGATGATCCAAGACAAACACAACTGAAGATGGCCACGCCTCCTGGGGCTGTGCTTCACGAGTGTGATGGCGGTGTCTTAACTAACTTTTATCTATGGCCAAGGAAACTTTCTTCAAAGAATTCCTGTCTCATCTAGGCCAAGAGAAACAATTTTAAATCACCAATAAGTATTGGCTTACCCCTACAAGACACTTACCGAATAAAAAATTTTTAATGACAATGTCAGGGTCCCCAACTCAAGAGTTTTACAAAGTGACTAAGTAGATTTCATGTAAAGGGCATAAAAATAGGGAAAGACAGTTGAAGGCTAAGACCCAACTGACATAAAAGTCAGAGGCTCCTAGGACCTGGTATGTCTTAAGGAAGAGGCATGACAGAGAGAAATGGAAGTCGGGGATAAATAGAGCTGGCTTTCGTGTAGGAAGTAAGAGTGGAAGCAGAGAGGCAGACGGAGACACTTTTAGAAAGTCAATATAAATTTAGGGTTCAGGTTTATTTAGGAAAAGGAGCAGATTGAGAAGCATGGACGGAATCCCATCTCTCCTCTACAACACTCCTGGGGATGCTGAGTTACATGAATGGAATAGATAAGCCACGGTCCCCTTGGAAGGAGACACTGGCTTTCGCAAGGAGTCACTCGCTCTTTCCCTTATACTGTAATGTTCTGCATAATCATGCTAGTAAGATGGTCCTCTTAGGACAACTGGGTCTCCTGCCATTGAAGGAAGGGTCTCTGGGTGTGTAGGGAGCACTCTGCATGGAGAATGCCGCCACTGTGTTCAGTTATGGAGGACAAACTTATAGGTAGGAGAGGAGTTGAGACTGCCAACAGATAATGAGACCAGTAGCCTGAACACAAGCAGCACAGTGGGTTGACCTCAGGTGAGGCTATTACCTGGGTGTCTCTTACAGAAAGCTGTTGGCATGGGTTGGATGCCAAGAGAATTTGGAGCTCTTCAGCAATCCTAAAGACAATGAATGTTACCAACTTCAGGTGCTCATCAAAACAAGGCCCTGCCCACTCAAGACACCTGGCTCCTAAGCCCCAGAGCCTGTGAAAATGTCACGTTCAATGGAAGAGCTGGGTTTGTGAGATGTTGAAATGGGAAGACTGTGGCTGGAATTGTGCTGGGGTCCAACGTGACCCTAATGTTTTCAGGAGGGAAAGCTAGAGGAGTCGGAATCAGGCACCAGCATCTGATTCTGCACAATGGCTTTTTCATGCAGAGAAAGAGATGAACCAAGAAATGCAGGTGACATCTCTGTGCTGGAGAAGATCATCATGAAGAGACTTATCGCAGAGACGCCTTGATTTTAGGATTTCTGACTTCAAAAGTGAGAGTCCAAGCCACTCACTGTGGGCAATAACACCCCAGTAATCCCAATGCACAGGATCTACACTGGCTGTTTTCTGAAGCTGAACACCTCTTTCTACACACTTAGACCTGCCTTGCTCTCCCTTCAGATAGATTTCTCCTCAAATCCCTTATTCAGTGAGGGCTCGTTCAAACACTGTCGGAAGGCCAGGCTCCCTCTTCCCCATCTTCTGGGTACAGTATTTTACATTTACTTCTTTGTTTATAATCAAGGGACAGACTTATTTCCATTCACAGCTTCTTGACCAGGATCTAAACATCTCTGAAAATAGTCTTTTAAACACATCTATTTAATGAATACCTAC
This sequence comes from Rhynchomys soricoides, assembly GCA_019843965.1. NCBI lineage: Eukaryota > Metazoa > Chordata > Mammalia > Rodentia > Muridae > Rhynchomys > Rhynchomys soricoides. Next base: position 441,051 of record JADRCH010000203.1, on the reverse strand, counting down.
CTATGAAGCCGGTAAGTGACCCTCAGAACCGGAGGAGCTGCAGGGCCTATAGCGATTACCAGCTGTATGGAAGTATGTCTCAATTGTCAGAGAGAGACAAGTCTGGCCAAGTGATGTCCTCCTTTTTGGAATTCCCACAGTGACCCTTTTCATGTGTACCATCTCATATCATCTCATATGCTAACATTCTTATAAAATATCTTAACCCTGATTTCAGTTCTGTTTCAAATGTTTTCAGGAAGGCCGGGGAGCCTACTCAGTGGCTAGAAGTGCTTTCTGCACAATCATGAGGATCATGTTCTGGTCTCAGTGATGGCATGCTGGCTTATTACAGCCCAGAAGCCATAACCTTGTTGTGGGTCAGTCGCGCTATCTCTGACTTCCTTTTCCATACCCTCTAAGCTAAAGCATATAGAACTATTAATAGTGCAGACTTTCCTAACAGGCAGCTGCACCATGGATGTATCTGTCCTAAGAATGACAATAAAATGAAACTGAGTGAGAATACTACTATGTTTCTAGAAAGTCAACATGATGTCACAAGAAACAGATAGTGATGATATACTGAATTTTCTGGTTTGCCTTTATGTGAATAAAAGAGGATGTGTGCCCATTCATTCATTCATTCATTGAAAAATATTCAGAGAAAGACCCTGCATTTCAAGTAACATAATTAAGAAGTAAAGAGCATCCTGAGGGAGATGACTTCTCAGTAGTGTGTGCACTGTGAGGGATGGATGGGTAACAGAATGAAGCCGTCTCAATAGAGTAATCAGAGGATTCATCACATATGAAGACGAACAGACAGACATCAATAACACAGGAGAAAAAGCTTCCAATGAGAAGAGATGTTGTAACACACACACACACACACACACACACAGAAACACTACTCTTACATACTCTTTTACACGTATATAAACAATACACATTCTCTCACACACATTCACTCACATACACATGCCCAGACTCATACATATAAAATAAGACTAAGTTATTTTAAAAGGAGAAATAGAACAGGCTTTGGGATAATGTGCATGAAGCATGGGAAGGAAAGGCAGGAGCTAAACAGGGAGAATGAGCTTAAACACTGCCATTCTGACTTAGCTGAAGCTTCCAGGGGCCAAACTTGAGTCTACAGGATGGCAGAGAAGAACTAGTCAGAGTTTGTGATTCACATAGCAACAACACCTAGTTAGTTCTTGTGTGTGTGTGTGTGTGTAAGTATGCAATTGTATTTGTATATGCGTGTGTATATATGTGCACACAGGTGAATGTATGTGTATATGTATGTGCGAGTACATTTGTGAGTGTGTGTGAGGGTATGTGCGAATGTGTGAGCACATGCGCATAAAAGTGTGTGTGTGTATGTGAGTGTATATGTATGTGTGTATGTGCGTGTGCATACATGTGTCTGAGTGTGTTTAAGAGTGTGTGTGTGTGTGCGCGTGCGTGCGTGGCAGAGGCCAATCTTAGTGCATTTCTCAGAAGCTGTTTAACCTTTAACCTCTTTATTCAAACAAGGTCCTGCACTGAGGCCTGGTTCCCAGCGAGGCGATGCTGGCTAACTCTGAAGACCCTGCTATCCGTCTGTGTCTGCAGAGCTGGGACCACAACAGGAGCCCACAGTCAGCCTTTTCCTAGGTGACTCACACTTACAGGGCAAAGCACTTTCCTGACTGAGCTGTCTCCCCAAAAACGGTATTTTTAAAAGAGAAATAATTTGCTTCAAAACTATTTACTTTTAGGAGACCACTGTACAAAGATGAGTGAGCAAAGAAAACTATCGGAAAAAGCTTAACTTGATAAGTGAAGCGGAGCAATCGCTCTCCTGGCTGTTTCGTGGGGTTGAATGCTTGGCACATTTGTAGCCCTGGAGCAAGTTCTTCGTTGACTTGTGACTTCCTTGTTGGTTGCTTTCTCAAACACTTCTTTTTAATGTCTACCTTTCTTTCTCTCATGTTGAGACATAGCATGGAGGCGATCACATTTTGAAAACACTTGAAGATGGTGAAAAATATGTGCTCTGTACTAATAACATGCAGTACAACATACAAAATAAGTAAGTATGTAGATAGATAGATACATACATACATACATAGAATAGATATAGATATATAGGTAGATGATAGACAGAATAGATACATACATATATACATAGATAGATACATAGAATAGACAGATACATAGATAGATGATAAATACATAGATAAACAGATAGATGATAGAATAGACAGACAGACAGACAGATAGATAGATTGCCAGCAATTCTTTCCCTGGCTTTCAGTTTGGAAGTAAGTGTCTCTGTAGATGCCCTAGGCAGGTTTGTCACTGGAAGTTCCCAGTGGAGAGTCTTAGAACCATTAAGAGATGGGCCACAGGAAGTCTGCAGGTCATTGGAACTATGTCCTGACGGGATCTTGGGATCCAAATCTCCCCTTCCCTTTGTTTCTTTTCCTGTCTAGCAGTGAGGTAACCAGCTTCCTTCTACGTGGGCTTCTGGGCTACTTTACCATAGCCTCCATAACAGTAGAACCAACCACGGCACTTTCCTTTGAGCTAAGATGCACCTTCTGTGTTTATATTTTTTAATTCTGGTGTATTTATTATTATACTCACACAAAGCTGACTGATACTACATTCAATGAGAACACAATTTATTATTCTTCGAAGTTCTTTTCCATAAGTGGAAAGACAATATCTGAGGCCACATACAGACTTTTTTTTTTTTTAATTTAAGAATGCTGAATGGAGATAATTAACGGAAGGAACAATACTCGACTGCATATTAAAAATCTATCCGGGACAGAATGTCACCCACCCTGTAGATGCAATTGGAAGAGACATTGAACTTGAATAAATCTATTTTAACGCAGTAGGTGAAACGAGGAACACAGCCCTTAGACGCATAATCTGGTTACACACTTAGAATGTCACATTATCAAAAGCAAATATCTGCCGTTAGCATTTGTCTGTGAATTTCAATTGTTATTTATATCTTACAGTTTATATATTTTTGCTTCTCTCTTACAAGATTTAAACATCATTTCCCTACTTGGAATTGTCCTCCTGTACTCTGAAGATGCCACCTCAGTTTTGTAAATCAAGTCTGGGGCTTATCATCTCTACAAGTATGCTGCAGAATTTATTTATGATAAACATACAGTCTTTCAAACTTCTGTACCATGTTTTTCTCCTTTCAAGTCGCTTTCCCTTCAGTGTCTCATGCAGAACTTACTGTCCCCTGATTTTCTGCTCAATCTCCCCTCATATGAGGACCTCATGTCTGACTTTGTCCCTTAGGGGACTGGGTGCGTTCCCTGGGTTCTGCCAATGTGTGTGGAAACAGAATTCACCCCTCGTGAAAAAAAACCAACAGGACACACGGAGGAGGGAGACTTGTGTCTCTTACCACACATTTCACCAGAGTAGAAGCTGACAAAAATTCAGTATATTATGCAAGTCTAAAAACAAATGAGTTCTGAGCTACAGCACTTAGGAACTGATCTGTTATTCTGCTTTAAAACGGAACAAAATATCTTCACTGCATATTACAAAACTTTAAGCCACATCTAGAAAAACGTTTGGTAAAAATTCAGGGCCATCAGCATTGTGTATAAAACAGACTTTTTGAGGGCTTCTCCTGCTTTCTGCTACGCTGTCCACTCTTCTGACCCTCCGCCTTGGGATTAAGCTCTACATTAAAAAATTCCCTTTGTTTGTCTGTCTGTTTGTCTGTCTTTCTTCCTTCCTTTCTAATCATAGTAGGACTACTTTTATTTCTTTGACTGTGTGCCACCATTTCCTGAGCAGCAGCACAGTCTCAGCAAACATGTCTGCCTGCTCAACCTTTTGCATTCACCAAGAGTGTGGGGATCCGGGGAGGGAAAGGATGAGGCAGTTTGGGGAGAACCCAGGAAAGTGAAGTGAAAAGAAAATCAATGTCAGGAGCTCCGAGTCAGAGAAGACTCAGAGGTGTGACATCATTCCTGATAGAACTGGGGTCAAAGAGAGCTCCTGTATCAGCTGGGCTCTGCATATCTCAGAAATAACTTACGCTCCTAAATTAAGAACTGAAATTAAAATTAACTTTAAAATGACCAGACATTTTTGAATTGTTCTGTCTTGTTTTGTTTTAAAAAGTTAGGCAGTATTCAAAAACTGTCTGGGCTGAGTATACCAGTTCCTGGGCTGAGCACGGAGATGCTTGCCTTTAATATCAGCTCTGGGAGGCTGAGGCTGGAGGAGCATTAGTGTGAGACCATCCTGAATATATAGCACCACCCTGCCTCAAAGAAAAGCCAGTGGTAATATGATTCTATGTTGCAGTGGTTAGAATTTGAAGGTGGATTCCTTCTTCCTGAATTCTTTTCTGTTTCATTAATAATACAAATCACAAACATCTTAATCCAGAATTAGAGCATCTGTAGCAGGTGAACACTCCAAAAGTCCTCTGAGTAAGAAGATACCACCCTGGCTGGTGGCTCATGCCTATAATCCCAGCATCTTCAGGCCAGAAGAGCAGTCCAGCCTCATCAATATAGTGAGTTGAAGGCCAGCCTGAGCTACTTGAAACCCTGACTCCCAGAGGCATCATTTCTTTATTGCAAGTAATACAACACACAGTCTATAAAGCTAATTCACTCAGTTGAATGGATCTGCCAGTTTAAATATCTGTAGGTTTTATTATATTTGCTTGAAATTAAATCATGTTAAATGCCTAAACCAGAAACTCAGAAAGTAGAAAGATTATTAAATGTGCCCAATCTACACTAGATGTGATCTCTCCTTCTCTAAGATGGAGAACATATCTAGGAATTCGCTCTGTTGTCACAGCAAAGAAGAAAGATGAGTTTGGAGGAAAGGTTGCATGACAAATACAAAGCCATTTTCATCTAGAAGGGGCCAGTAAATGTTTCAACAGAATTCTAAATAGTTAAAAAAAAAAAAAAACACCAAAACTACTACTTACTTGCAAGAAAAAAAGAAAAAAGAAAGAAAGAATCTGGCAGTTAATACTTTCTACCTGACAGAGTGACAAAATCTGCCTTCATTTGAGTCATTAATAATTCTTAGTATTGTATACCTCTCCCACAGACAGCAACACCAATTTTGAGCTATTAACATCTGATTAAAGAATCCCTCTAATCCTGGGATGACTAACCTTTAACTATCTTGAAGAAACTACAAATGACTGAGATGAAGACATGGTCCCTTTAAGTGGTCAGGGGAAAAAAATAACCAAATGTAGAAGTTGTAAGATAAAGAAAAGAAAACCTGAGTACCAGTCCGTAACTGGTCATTTGTTGTGAATTATTCAATTGATGTATTGTAACACATCAGTCATTAATCACAGAAAGAACAGTTTAACCCTCAGCCGTCTACAGGTTAAAAATGTCAGAGTCCTTTTGTTGTGATTATTTATAAGTTACTTAGAATGATGTGGCGTTCGGAGCTGGGATTTGGAAGTTTGATATTTACAGACACAGAGAGCATACTTTTTAAGGAAATAAGATGCTTTTGGGTTTTTTTTTTTTCCATTTAAGTCTGGTCTTGCCTTTTTGACAGCTGTTAAGTCCACAGGATGTGGAAGGATGATTTAAATTTTACATCAGGATTGTGACTGCGCTGGACGTTTCCCCCTTCTCAAGGGAAGCATTGTTTTTGCCTTTTCATAAGCAGGCGTGACAGCGCCAGACTGGAGTCATACGGTGGGCCTCTGAGTCAGCATGGAAGAGACCGTCTCCTGAGTCTCCACAGATGCCCAGCTCCTTGTGTGTCTGAGAGCCATGCAGACGGCCACGCACCCGCATCCCCATCATCAGGGCAGAGAGAGCAGAAGTAAAAGTCTGGAGAGAACAGCAGCCCTCTCCTCCAGTACAGGCTGCAGAAGGCTTTTATTAAAAATCCTTTTCAAAGGAGCCAGACCCAAACCAAACAAAACTCCCAAGCCCTGGTTTAATTTGAGTAGCACTTTTTTTTTTTCTAACCCTAAGATTCAGAAGCTGGACACACACGTCATTGTGTGTTCTGGGCTAGAGAAACTTAGAGGAATTGAAACGTCAGAAGTCTTTTGGATTTTTTCGGAGAGATACAGTTGTCACATCTGTAAATTCCTGGCTACAAGCAGTTGGGTAGGCAGGGACAGGGTACCTATTCTCAAGTGCTCTGCTGAGACATCCGTGAAAACTGCCTGTAGAATCCTATAAACAGAGGCAGCCTCTCTCTGCCATCCACACAGTTGCTAGTGAGCAGGGGAGTCATTCTGTGTCTATTGTTGTATCCCTGCATGAACTCAGCAGAGAAGTGGGAGGTATTCTGGATCAGGTAAATGTGCTACCTTGTGTACCAGGAAGAGGGCCTCAACTGTGGACTTGGCATCTCATTTTAGTCTAAGGAAAATCAGATACTGATTGCTTTCACTCACTATGTCATTCTAAACTGTTTACGTGAGAGTTTGTCTGTGTTAAAGGAAAATTGCAAGTCTGCCTATGGTCCCATGCCATGTGCTGGCCATATCTGCCTATGGTCCCATGCCATGTCCTAGTCACGTCTGCTGATGGTAACATGCCATGTGCTAGTCATGTCTGCCTATGGCCCCATGCCATGTACTGGTCATGTCTGCCTATGGCTCGTGCCATGTACTAGGGACCTTTTTAATTGCTTCTTTATCATATTTGTCCTGAATGAAGACAGATTTCTACTGAGGAACACCACTGGTCATGAAGATAGACACAAAACAATTAGTCTTGGGTAGGAGAAAGCACCTAGTTAGGTTTAATGGTTTAAGTCCTCTTCGTAAATATCATTTCTCTTGTGTCAATAATTAAGTCACGTTGACCTTTGCAGGATGTCACCAAACTGTAATAGAAACCAGAAATAAAAAACAAACTTGTCTGTCATAATTTCTTTGAGTACGTATTCTTGAAGCTCCTCCCATTGGCTTTCTTACAGGGTTCCCACTCCTGTTAGCTGAACCCTGCCCTCTCACACTACTTGCTAAGTCTAAATAAATAACAATTTGTTCCATAATCAAAAGGGACTTATTCTGTGTGGCATATGCTTTGAAATGAAGCCTGTGGCATGTTTAATATATTTAGGATCTAATAATGATGACAAAAAAATTAACCAGTCCAGCTTTAATTTCTTTTGTTTCCAAAGGTCATTGTGAAATCAAGCAAGTTAAGCCATCTAAGGCAAGCCCCCAGAGAACAACCCCAAAACAGGTATGAGAAAGGGGTCACACCCACTGGCTAGCTCAGTAAAGAGGAATATCATGAACTTCTACCCCTTTTCAAGCTCAAATGACCCTGACAGGAGGAGTCTTGGCTTTGCTGATGTTGGCCACTTTGGAAGCTTCACTCTTTCCAACTCTACACAGAATTGGTTGCAGGCTGTGTCTAGTGCAACTGAAGGAGGAAAAAAAGTAAGAGAAAAGAAAGAAAACCAATGAACTAGGCAGAAATGTTTGTGTTATATTCAACAGACAGCAAAAAACAAATATACAGGCCATGAGTCTTTTGCAGGACAACAGCTACTGTTGAGACTCAGATTTCCTGAGCGGCCCTGGAAAACTAAGAGATGTGACATTATAGTCATGAGAATACTAACAGCCAGGCAGACAAGCATCTATCAACTCAAATGCCAAGTCAGCAGGGTGCAGCTATGGCTGGTGTCAGAAGGACACCAAGTCTCTCTATTGCCCCTTCATGCCAAGACCCCTGTGCTTGAATGAGTATGAATTAAATCCATAAGCTTTCCTATTTTCTTAGCATGACCTCCAAACTCATTTTATGTCTTAACTATTTATCTTCTTTGTCCCATTAATCTTTCTTGGTTTAATATGTTCTGTGTTGTTTTTAGAAAAGTGTGTGCATGTGCGCACGTGCACACACACACATACGCACGCATGCACCAGCACACCCACACACACATGTAGGGGAGGTTCATATTGCCACTGTGCATACCTTAGGATCCTAGCCCTTTGTTACAAATATGAAAGAACTGTGGAGTATTAACTGATAGTCCACTCCCTTCCTGGAGCCACAATCAAAACTCAAAGGGTATAGCACAAACTGTAGAAAGAAATAACAAAAAGAAGCCATCAATGTTTTATAATACTCTGGGAAGTAAAAACACAGAAAGAGGCCAGAGCAGTAACTGCTCACATGTAAGGCTAACAGTGAGCTTACTCCCAAACCCCTCTTAGGTTATATTTCAAGGGTGTCACATAGATGGTCTGAAGCACTTTGTCTTTTGTCCCTGACTCCACACCAGTTCTATAGCTAAGCACATCTGTTTATGAATATTCTCCAAAATGCTGTCACTCCAAGAGACATTGCTATGCTCGACTATAATTTAGATGGTGACATCACTAAGTTTGTTCTTAGTTGCTAAAATACGGTCAACAAAACTTTTGCTCATCAACCCATATATGCATCCACATTTCCACACAATGCCACAATGGAAAACACACACACATACACACACACACACACACACACACACACACACACACACACACACACTGGAGAGGTGCTCTCTTTTTCTCTTTACAAATATGTAAAAACAAACCAAGTCCATGTCAACCCAAGTGCTGGAATTTGTGCTTCCCATGCGGAGTTGACCATTTGCAGCGTTATAGGTGCTGTGTCTGCTGTCTCCTCACATCTCCAGTACTGCCCCCACAGCTGAACAAAGGCCCAGCTGTATAAACCAAAGAACCCAGTTAAGAAACGGATAAAACAGGGAGGGCTGTCTGACATGCTGACCACTGTCGGAGCTTATGAGGATAAAGGAGCCTTGATGGAGAAAAGTAATCACCCATCGCTGCTCCCCCCTTAACCTCGTTACCACATGGAGAACATTTTTTTCCACTATTCAAACTCCCCATTCCAGTCCCCCACAACTGAAAGACCTTTGTGTTCCAAGAGGGGCAGAACCTCCCCGACCTTCCCCACCCTGCTCCTCCCTTCTTCGCTCCTTTTATTTTGTAGACTTGTTTTGTTTTGTTGCTGCTGGCAAGTTTGAGGACAGATGATCAACAAGGCTCCTTAAATGCCGCCTCCCCTCCACCACTCCACCACTGGTTTTTTATGGCTGAACAACTTACGTTTGGCTTCAAGATAATGATTAAGCTTAAAGACTTCAGAAGATGATACACTCTATTTAAAAATGCAAACGTGCATAATTGTTGTTAACTGAATGATGATGTCATTGTAATTCTTGCAGGGTGCATATGCAGAGAGGAGTTTCTCAATGGACACTCCTCAGAGTATCTACCATCTGTGAGATGAGACTGCAACAGGAAAGAGATTTTCCCTGGAGCGGATTAATTCTTTCTCAGTCCTAAGTCTCCTGTGTCCAAAAAACATGAAAGCCTGAAGACATGACTAGGGATTCCAGGATGTACTTCTTAGTCTCAAGTTTGCTATCTTTACATACTAAATTGACATTATTTACAAAGGACCATAGCCAAATTCCTACCAAGATTGCTACCATAACTCTATTGGTTAAAGAGTCAGCCAAACATATTAAATACCAAGGAAATCCCTGGGTAAAAGCCAACAGACATGTACAGTCAAAGATGTATCATATGCAAAGTTAGTTCTGTTTCGGGCTGTCCTTTGAGGTTAGGACAAATGTTTGAACATTATTAAATCCTCTATTTATCCACAGCAAGCCCCAGAGCAACACTGTACTTAAAGGAACCTAAAGGGATTATTTCTTTTGCGAATGAGGTACAACCTCATTCCTGCATCCATCAGCATACAGCTCTATTCAACACAAAGTGGATATTTGACAGACAATATAGTGTCCTTAGAGCCAAAGCTCAGCCATACATGCGTTCCCAGGTGGCCTTCTCCATCGCCCATCCCCGTGGCCTGTGTGGAAACAATCATTCACATTCCTGCTTGTTTCCGGTCGGATACTCCTTTAGGAATAAGTGAGGAGTTAGCGTCCAGTACTTGATTGCCATGAAGCAAACATATCAAAGTATGTAAGAAACAAACAAAGACAAGTACTGGCCAATGTCATATCCAAGTCTTCACCAGGAGCTGGAATACAGAGGAACAATTTGCATATAGAGGGAGACATTCCACTTCAGGGCAAAGAAATGCCTGGAAACTTACTACTGTATACCATTACAGCCTTTGCACCTTCCTTTTGCCTAGCACACCTGACCCTCTGGACCTAGTGCAGATCAACCAGCTATCAATTATCATGTTCTTCAAAACACAGAAAATTAATAATCTGAAAAATTAAACTAACACTAAGACACCATATATGCAAACGGTTCTCCTTCCGAGAAAATAATCATGAGAAACGTGCGTACATATTCAACCCAAACTAGTCAAAAAAGGTTATCAACAGCCTCATTCATTATAGCCAAAAAAGGAGGAAACAAACCAAATATTTATCAGATGTTTAATGGTAAAAAAAAGATATACATACAGCAGATTATTATTTTATAACAAATAGGAACAAGGTACTGATGGATGTGACACAGTACAAAGGAATCTATAGAACACAGTGTGGTGTGACAGTGCAAAGGAACCTATAGAACACGGTGTGGTGTGACAGTGCACAGGACCCTATAGAACACTGTGTGGTGTGACAGTGCCCAGGAACTGATAGAACACGGTGTGGTGTGACAGTGCACAGGAATCTATAGAACACTGCATTACATGATAGAATACATCTGGTCACCAAGAATGAAATACTTGCATTACTTATGTGCATTGTCCAAAATAGCTAAACTTCTATAGCCCAAATGGACACATTGAACTTGGCTAGCAGGAGGAAGACTGGCAGAGAGGGGTGAATGTCTGCCCAAATGGTACAAGATGTCATCAAGAGAAATGAACACTCTAAATTTAGATTGTGATTATGCAAGCATCATTACAGATAAAAGGAATTACATCTTTATGAATTATACATTAAATATGTATAGTTTGTGGCATGTAAATTGTATTTCAAACACATAGTATATTAAATACCCTTCAAAAAGCTACACTATAGTCAGTATTGTCTTCATTTTACCTACAGGCAGAGGATTAGGGATATTATATAGGCCGAATAAATTCTCTTGGTTAGAATGTGGCAGAACTAGAATTTGGAGATAGACTTGGTTTTCAATACAGTCGTATTTATTTGTGATTTATTAGTGATTTATTTGGCTTTCCATTTCAGTTTCAGGTACTCACCATCAACCACAGGTTGGAAATATTAACTGGAAAAGCCTGTGAATATGCAATTAGGAATTTAAGATACTGCACTGTTCCAAGTCATACAAAGAAGCTTTCCTTGTTTTACCCACAACCTCAGATGCGAATCCTCCCTCCACGCAGCATGCGCATGGAGTGTACACTATCAGTATGCCAGACTTTCAGCATCCTTCTGCAGATCAGCAATGGCATGATGCTTTACATTCAAGTAGGGTCCACCTAGTCACTTAGTACTAGGTCACAATGCCTACGTAGTAATTAGTACCACTAGTAGAGCGTTCCATCATCTCCATCTTATCACATGGACCTTGGTCCATGCTATACCATCCCAGGTAGAATGATGAGTGAAATCTTAAGTACTCTGAGAGAGAGGGCAGCCATATTCCCTTTATCTGTACAGTCTTGTTTTAATTGTTCCGTTATGGTAGATTAATCCCCTTTGCTCTATTATTGTGCCCAGTTATCAATTAAACTTTAACATAGGTATGCACAGACAGAAAACTAAACTGTATTCTGGGCTGAAGACCCAAGAGTCCTGGATTGTGCTTCCCGTGGATGAGAGCACTCACTGAAATATCACATTCTCCTAATCAATTACAAATCAGACATGGAACGGCTTTTCATAACAGAACTCAAATGTATGCCTTATGTTTGGTTTTTCTACTGGTGATGAGAGTCCATAAACTAGGACCATGAGTTCATAGTTAACCTGGTCTACAAAGTCTGTCTCAAAACAAGGCCATTGCTCATACTCCCAGCAGTGAAATAGAAATGTCGTTTCTATTCTTTCCACCTCTTGCAAGCGGTGAGCAGACACTGTAGTTAAATCTCCATTAGGTAACTATTTTTCTTCTACCTTTACCATTGCATTTGTTTAATGCACTTTCTCCAAATGCAAATGTTGTACCGATAAAGTTATCAATTAAAGCAGAGATAAGATAGCTCATTGCAACAGCCATGCTCTGTGACATGGCCCCAGGGAGAGACTGCTGTGCAACGTGCCACATCCCCAGGGAGAGAACCACATTTTAATCTTAACCCTTACCACTTATTTCCTTTAAATGGGGCTTAGTTTCTCACAGCCAGAACCTTCATCCTTAGTGAATCAAATAGCACCTTCTTCCCTTCACCTCAAGTCCATCTTTGTGAAGTTAGGACACTTCTAAGCAAATCATAACGTCTGCAGGTAGCTTCTGCCATCACATCCACGATTACAGTTGACACGCAAGCCCTATCTTCACAGCCCAAGATTTAATAATTTCTTATTTCTTTTCATAATTACTTCTGATGCAAGCTATATAATCGAATCACAATGAATTATCTTACAGATTGCAAAAAGGAAGGAGAGCTGATAAGTAACGAGCTGAAGGTATTTTGAAATGGGATCAAAGCAATTTTTTTACAAATATGTTTCCATCATGTGATCCTCAGTTATTAATATTCTATGATGTGTTCCCGAATGTTTCTTCTTATCATGGTAGTCTGATTTAACTTAGGAACACAGTTCAATACTGACTTCCCTGAACAAGAGAAACTTCCAACCAATTTAGACTTGGAATTTCCTTGACATCTGCCTAGAAGCAAGTATCTCCATTTTTTATTTTTTTGAAAGCTAGTTTTACTTTGCCATAGCACAAAGGAGAAAGGAAAGAATAGAATGAGCAGGCACAGAAAATGGGGGAAAAGTAATAAATTCACAATATGTAAGTGTGAACAACAAACAGAGCTTATTCAATCCCAGGGATTAAATAGTAGTCAATCAGCACTCTCCATCCTAATTCAGTGCATTGTTCTAAGCATCCTTACAAGTCATTTAGCTTAGCATTATGTCTCCTCTCGTTGGGCATAAATCACATCTACCTGATCTACCTGAAAGCTCAAGATCTCAGTATAAAACTTCCCATTTTGAGTCTCTACCCCAGTTATAAAGACCCATCCAGTAGACTTTTCACACAGGAGAGCATTTAACCCAAATCCCAGGGTGTTTGCTCTTAACTGTGAACTGCATACTTTCTCAATCGAGCATCCCACATCAGATCTAACATGATGCAAAATACCCGAGGCTGCTGCCTGGGGGTCATTTCCTAGAATGCACTGTGATAAGACTAACTCAGATACACTCCTGTGTCAGCCTGTCATGCCACATGTCTACCACATTCTTGACCTCCCTGAGATGTCTCCCACTGTAGAAGACACAAAGACTGCATTATGTTTGCTCTGAGACAGGGGGAGCGAGGTTCACGAGTACCTATAAGTGCACACAGCACCGTTCCAAGTACTAGCCATAATTATTAAATGCTATCTTCCATTAGCATTGCTGTTATTTGGAATTGGACTGGAGTGAATCTCATTTAATGCACTCAGCAGTGAGGCTCAGTTCAGGACAGGAGATGAACATTCTAATGAGCTATGACAAGCCATCTGTGTATAATAGAACTGGCCCTTCAACAAAGAGTCAGGAGATACTTTATAATATCTCTATACCGCCAAATTTCTCACTTTTGAATGATAAAAGCAAAAAGCCTTAGAATGTACTCTGCATGGCTAAGATTTCTGAGGGAAAATGAGTGACCAAAGAATAGGACATGGCTGCATAGCATTCTGGGTCCTCAACTCAACTTAGTTTCAAACTGAGTTGAAAGAAATTCCTTCTGTCCAACAACAAGAACTGGGGTGGGATTTCAGTTTCTAGCAAATACCAGAGCCTCAAACCATTGTGAATGCACAGTAGGCTCGTGCTACCTGGCAACTCTATCCAATCGATGTAGAAAAGACAGATACTACCTTCGGCTTCTCGGGGTAAGGCTAAGTAAATGGCCCTAGAAGAAGAAATGAGAATGGGTTCTAAGATTCTGGCTTTGGGCAGCTTTAGTGGAGATGATCATTTGTATAAGTACTTCCTTGCCTGGGGTGTATGACTGCAGATCTCCATCAAAGCAGTGGTCCCCTATTCCAAGGAGCAGGTGCCTAGGTCAAGTGTGCTGTGTGGCTGGACAGCATAAGAGGAAATCACTTATTTGAAGTTCACTTAGCTTCATGCATGACATTTTGAAGGTCTCCGAGGACTTTGAAGTTAAGGCTTAAAAGAAGTAAGGCATTGTCTCGTAAACTGAAGCCATAAAACTATAAAGATGTCTGTACAAGAAACTAAGGATGTTCAGCTTTCCCTGTCAGTACTGAATAGGAGAGAGGATAGATTCTGAACCAAGTCTACACTTCCTATGAGTTATCGTCTGGCATGGCTGTAGCTGTGCTTCAAATGTCCAGTTTGCATACTTAAGCATGTTTGTGTCAAAACAAAGGAACATACCTGCTAACATGCTGTCCTAGTTCAGGTTATCACAGCTGTGATGAAACACTAGGACCAGACAACTTGGGGAGGAAAGGGTTGATCTGGCTTACATTTTCACACCACTCTTCCTCATCAAAGAAAGTCGGGATAGGAACTCAAACAAGGCAGGAACCTAAAGGCAGGAGCTTATACAGAGGCCATGGAGGAATGCTGCTCATTTGGCTAACTCCCTTTGGCTTTCTCAGCCTGCTCTCTTATAGAACCTAGGACCACCATCCCCGGGGTGACATCACCCATAATGTTCTGGACTCTTGCCCAACAACCACTAACTAAGAAAACGCCCCGCAGGCCTGCCTACAGCCAATCTTACGGAGGCCATTTTCTTACTGAGGTTCTCTCCTCTCAGATGATGTTAGCTTGTGTCAAGTTGACAGAAAAGAATCCAGCATGCACTCCAGGAGACAACATTTGAGCTAGAATACTCTGTCAGCCATTGGGCCAGAGAACATCAACAAAAAAATGCACAGGTCCCAGGTAGACTTTTATGACCACAGGGGGAAAAGAAAGAGAAGTCTGAAATAACACCTATTTCCATCTGCAGAGATGGAAGTTAGTTTCAACGCCACCAATTACCTGCCATATGGTCTAGACCCCCTGCCCATGGAATATTCAGAAACGATTCAGAATTAATAAGTATTGCTGTCAGTGGACCGTCAAGAAATGGAAACCCTCACTCATATTTTGGAAATAATATATGTAAATATAAGATTAAGTCAATAACTGCAATCTAAGTGGAATTAATACTTCCGTGTCAGAAGTACTGTTTGAATTGCAAATGGGATAATGTATATTTTGTAACAAATAATCAACGGAACCATTGTTGACCATGGAAACCCAAGAAGCGTTATCAGGGTTACATTATTAGAACTCCCAGTTTGGCACAATGGGTATGCATCCGATCACAACACACATTTCAAACATTTGTCTCCTTAGGCAATATCTATCTGAAAAATTTTAACCTCCATCTTCATCTCCCCAAATTAAATGTCTGTTTAGACTTTGTTGGAGCATAGTCAGTGTGCAGAACCTAGTCTCTGTACAGTTTGAAAAAGGAGCTGGAGTAAGTGTGCTCTGTCCTTCCTCAGAACAGAAACTAAACTGTTTGCCACATGCCTGCTATATGTCAGGTATCCCGGTGTATGGAGGTTAGTGTCTATGCAGATGATCCCGATGACAACATACCCTAGACAACAGGCTGACGGGTCAAGCTGATGGGGTGAAAACAGTTAAGAGAGAAGCATACTCCAGGGGATGATGGGCTCTATGTGGTGTAAGCATCCCGACAGGAGACGTACATTCAGTGCTGCATAGGGTGTTCAGATGTCTACCCCAAAAGTCAGACTAGTTGATCACAGTTATTTTTCCTGCAAAATTTTCTCCTATGTTTAAATAAACAGCAGGATTTCTCAGTGTTTATATGAGGTTATATGTTAGAATGGCTAAAATAATTTAGCCAACTGTAGTGAGCACTCTGTAGTGAGCAGTAGAATTTTGTCGTTGAGATGTCTAGTGGGTCTGAGGTAGGCACCGAGAGTGCGTGTAAACAGAACTTTTAATAAGGAAGGCTCATAAGAACCAATCAACTGGGTATGTACTCTGTAATTACCGACACTTCATGATATGACAGCTGATGATACAAATGTTAAATAGTTGACAGTGTATAATCTTTCATTTCTAAAGATGAGACTCTAAAAGCTGGTGATAGATTTACACACATTAAACCGAAGCATAGGGATAGACTAGAAATGTATAACCTTCCTTTATGCTTTTTTTTTTTTTTATTTTTAAAGACAAAAGGCCTCATAGTGTCGCCTTGGCTGGCCTAGAACTTACTTACCACATAGCCTGGTGTTAGACACACAGAGATCAGCCTGCCTCTTCCACCTGAGTCCTGAGCTTAAAATACTAAGGCTTTTTAATCAAAGATAAAATTTTCTTTTTGGGAAATGTGTCAAAAGTCACGTCTTCTGAGAACCAATGTTCTTAAAACATGCAGTGACAGGGGAGCTTTCTTTCCTTCCACTGAAGGCTATGTACTCTTCTGTGAAGGACTGGTAAGAAGCCCTAAGATCCCATTTAAAATGCTATCAAGCATCAAACTTTACTTCTCCTAAAAATGACATTAAAAATTATCCAAGAAATCAATAAGATGGCTCTGTGGATAAAGAGGGTTGTTGCCAATCCTGATGGCCTGAGTTTAATCCCTGAGACACATATAGTAGAAGACAAGAACCATCTTCCAGGAGTTGCGCTCCACATACTTGCTCTGGCATGTGTGCATGTATACAGACACAAAGAAATAAACAAACAAACAAATAAATAAATGTAATAAAAATATTCTGACCCAGCTAACTCCTTTCAGGTAATAACTGGCTCTTCATATGCTGCTTGTATATTTAAGTATAAGAGATTACATTATTCTGAATTTCTGCTATATTTGACTGATTCTTAAAATATATTTTACCTGTCTATATTTTAGAGACTTAAATAGAAAAACATATTTTCTCTAAACTGGGAAATTTTATTAGACCATTCAACAAATCTAGGGAGATTTTGTAGGAAGCCACAGAAATCCAATCTCTAAGGTCCTGCATGGGTGATATCCATGAACATGAACAGGAGCCGTGGTAGTATGTACATTGTGTGAGTAGAGGTGACAGGGATACCCAAGAATGTGATCTGATGGATGGACATGCTTCTGTGACCTCACGTGACTTCATGACTTTCACGGCTGGCTCCTGGTTCAAGGTAGCCAACTCATCCAAATATTAGGAAAATTCAACCTGTGGGTTATTTATGAGCAGTGCCCTCATTTTGAATGTTAGCCTAATCAAAAGCCATAAACACTCACAGACACCTTAACAATTATTCCCACCACAGCATGTCTGATACCAGCACTATTGCACCAGCTCAAAACATCTGTGGTCCTTAGTTATAATTCTTTATTTAAATGTGATAGAAAAAATTATATAGCTACCTCTTACACAGAATCTAACATAACATAACATGGTAAGACAGCCCCTCATCTCTGTCATTTCCTGCCTGTGGGTCTGGTCCTCATAACAATCTAGTAAACAAGCACTTTACCTTTACCCATGGTTCACAGCTGGACAAACCAAGGGCAGATGTGGAGGACATCCCTAAAACCCTAGACCCAGTGACTAACAGGTCAGACACCATGCTTTTGACCATCCTATTGCACATCTTCACACCCTGTCTGGAAGACAGAAGCTGTATTTTACAGAAAACAAACCTAGCAAAAAATAATAAAATAAAAATAGCAAATCTGGATCAGACACTTGCACTACTCAGGAATAAGTAAGACAGACAGAAAACATTAAGTTGGGCTCTAAAACGGTCAAGCTGTTGGGGTTTGGACAAAGATGATCCCAGAAATTCATATGGATATGATTAGTAGACTCTGGGGTAGCAGGACCAGGTGTCAGGTGTCAGCACAAACTACACTGGTCTTTTGCACAAACAGAAGCTCACTATGGCATGTTTGCTTATCTGAAATAGTTTGAGCCTCTTTGCTGAGTCAAATATTTAATCTATTCATTTGTCTGTTAGCTCAGCTCATTGGTAGAGGCCCTGTTTCACATTCATAAAATCCTGGAGATAGATAGATAGATAGATAGATAGATAGATAGATAGATAGGGAGAGAGATGCAACAAACTTTATCATGTCTTGTAGAATTTACAATGTTCTGGTACCTAAACACAATTCTCTATAGAAACAACTGGCTGGTTCTTCAGACTCGCTTCCCCATATGATAATGTTCATCCCCTAGCTTGGTCACTTTCCCTTCTGACCCAGCGTCTCCTATGGCTATTTCTGAATATCTCAGGAAGGACAGAGAGAAAGAGCAGAAACAGTACTGGTCAGCTGTGGAGAAGAACCTTCCATAATATGCCTGCTCCAAACTAAGTCCTGGAGAATAAATATGCTAGAAAACACCTCTGAAAAAATGACACCTACTGCCAAATGTTCCATAGTAAATTTATTGTTTAATGTGAGTTTTCTTTTTTTTCGAAGCTGGCTCTCATATATCCCAGTCTGACCTCACATCACTGTGTAGCTGAGGATGGCTTTGAACTTTAGACTCTCCTGTTTCTACTCCTGAGTGCTTGGCAGCTGGCCTGCACACGAAGTTTTATGTTTTGAGGCAGATGGAACACAGGGCTCCATAGAAGCTAAACAAGCACTCTCCCCTATCTCAGGCCCTCTAAGGTCAGGGCGTTTGACGGCATCAAATATGAACTCTGCACAATTCAGAGTGAGTGTGTCCTCTTCAAGAGGGGCATTGTAGTATAAATGATGCTGATCAAGGCTAGGAGCAGGTATGGTGCCCACAGGTCCTACTGTTGGGTGGACTGGGTGTGTGATGTACAAAATAGTTACTATGTTACAATCCTGATTATCTCCAACAGTGATTTCATTTGTGTAGTCAGAAACAGTCCCGATATCCAATCCTCCTACTTACTACATTTTTTCAAAGCAAACTTAAGTTAAAGTAGGCTCTGGCCTGCCGGAGAAGCCTAATAAAGAAGTATAAAATAATCACCAGGAGCAGAGCGTCAATCAGAGGGGGGCTGATCATGATTAAATAAGGGC
Organism: Rhynchomys soricoides; assembly: GCA_019843965.1. Lineage (NCBI taxonomy): Eukaryota > Metazoa > Chordata > Mammalia > Rodentia > Muridae > Rhynchomys > Rhynchomys soricoides. The sequence continues at coordinate 421,856 of JADRCH010000203.1, read as the reverse complement.
ATTTTAGAAACCTCAAATTTCCGTTCATAAGCAGAATTCAAAGCAGCTGTTCAACCCTTGCACAATGCCTGCCCTAGGAATTAAAAAAAAAAGCAAATTATAGAAGCAGAAAAACTATTTCCCTGAGACCTCAAAGTTGATATGACCTTAAAAAAAAAAGTCCAAAGACAAAATTTTACATTTTCATATCATGACACAGACTGAAAAAAAGATTAGTATTCTAGTGTTGGGCCCTCTGTTTTTAGACAAGAAACAGAGGCGTTTCCTTCTGAAGCAAAGGTCTAAGGGGACATGTCTGTCACAGCAGTTATTTTCTGTTTCACTTGTTGGCAAACTTACATTTCAAAACAACAACAAAAACGAGCCGCCTCGGCTCTCTGTAAACCAAGGAGGTAGAAACAAAAAATATTTCAAAGCAAGAAAGCAAACAGACTGTAAGGACTGCAACTCAGACCGAAGGCATCTGCTCTCCAACTCACACCCCCTTGCCGCCCAGCCTTGCCACAATCTTACAGATTTTCCTGGGAGATGTTGCCATTTTAGCTTTGTTTTTCCCGGAGTTCTGGCAATACCCATTGCTGCAGGCAAAGCGGCAGAGCCACCAGCAAGATCCAAACCGGAAGCGAGGAAAGCTGTTCTGTCTTTTCCTTCCCTCAACTCCCTTACCAATTTATTTTTTTTTCCCAAAGTAAAACTCCCTCACTCTATCCAAAACAGCAATCCCTAACTCTCAAGTCTGTAAGAATTGTTTCGAAGAATAAAAAGCAACTGATTGCAGAGTGTACCACTAAGAGATGGACTACTGAAAACCCTGAACAATTTTCTCCCGGTTCCCCTGTTCTGTCAGACAGGAAGCTAGTGAGTGTACGGCTCTTTAAAATAAAAGAGCAAAGGGACCTTTGTTCTGGCCCCTAGCATACCTCCTCCTGAATTCCACCCAATGTGGTGGCTGCCAGCACAGCTTCCTGTTCAGCCTTGATTAAAAAAGAAAAGGAAGAGAAAAGAAAGAAAATAACAGCAAAGAAAGAAATGTCTAATACATTCTGCCATAGATGACCAATGTATCGTTCAGCATGCAAAAATATTACAGAGATGCTTTTGAAATTTACAAAACCCCATCCCACTTTAAATGTAAAATTGTCAACTCACAAAACAAACTTTAGATTTGGTATAAAAACAACAACAACAACAACAATCCCTCTATTTTTATAAAGACAACAATTGGAACAGAATGTCTATACTTATGGTCATTGACACAAATTCTCTATCTCTCTCTCATTTTCTCTCTCTGATTTTCTATGCTTGCTTTGCATGTATAGTTGTCCTGGGAAGCAGATTTGAAACAATGATTCCACAGAGAGAGTGAGACTCTGGGGGCACAGTGTTCGTCACATGCACAGGTAGCATTGGTCACATACATTGTGCACTAATGATGTTCAGCTTCCATCAAATCCACAGCAAGCTTTAACACCCAACACACGTGGTAAGTCATTCTGGCATTGTGTGTGGCATTTGGAAATGAAGACAGATGATTCTTTACTTTGGCACCCACAAGCTCACAGGTAAGCAGAAACTCTGCTCAAATGAATTTTTTTGAGGAGAAAGGGAGGTCATGTGGAAGTTACAGAGGGAATACACCACTCTTCCTATTCCATCAAGGGAAGTATTTCAAAAAACAATGAGATGTCTATTGATATGTTGATGTACTAGCATAAGCAAATACAGATTATAAACAAAGAAATATACAGTGGCTGTAGACTAGAGTTCAGGTGGGAACTGACAGACAAGAATACCCAGATACATGTTATCCCCAGAAGTCGAAGTTGAGTTAACAAAATGTATACCATTAAACTCCAAGATGTATCAAGCGCTACAGCCAGAGAAGGGCATACACTACATGAATTGCTGAAGTCACTGAGGGATACCACACCAAGAGATGCATACGCCCAGATCCTGTGACCCACACTGTGCTCTAAGTTTAAAGGCTCATCCTCCCTACACACCCCAAGCCTACACTGGTGCAGCTGTCCAATCTGCTCTGAGCTCATTCAGTCCCCCTCCCTATCTTCTCCCCAGCCCTCTAAATTGTCCACTTGTACCAGTGTTTTAGGCCTAACTTAATCAGGATAGCTTCTTTCCTCTTCCCAAGCTGTTCTTACTTTTGGATGTCCTTTCCTCTCTTTGCCAAGTACTCTACAGCTCTTTGGTCTTCTAGATCTCAACCTAGAATCTTTCTCTCCTCTGTGTCACCATGACAATCTGTGGGTATCTATTATGGGTGTCAGAATAACATAGTCTGTGGCATTTACTTCCACAATTGTACTTTCACCATGGTGGGTTCAGAATAAGGATTCTCCTTTTCCATAAATGTTGACAGAATTAGTTTTGAAAATTTGAATTGGCAATCAAATAGCTATCAAATGGTAATGAAATAAAACATTAGGCATGCCCATGTTTTCTTTAAATAAGCTTTTTTTGTTTTTGTTTTTCAAGACAGGGTTTCCCTGTGTAGCCCTGGCTGTCCTGGTACTCACTTTGTAGACCAGGCTGGCCTCGACCTCAGAAATCCACCTGCCTCTGCCTCCCAAGTGCTAGGATCAAAGGCATGTGTCACCACTGCCTGGCTAAATAATCATTTTTATTGCTGTGTGTGTGTGTGTGTGTGTGGGTGTGTGTGTATATGAGTGTGTGTGTGTGTGTCTTATGCAATAAGAAGAGATGAATCTCAGGTATCTTTCTTCCCCATGCTCTTTGTTACTTGGTGCTGTCCACATCCATTGTGTTGCTGACTGGGAGCTTGCATGATTAGGCTAGATTGGCTGGCCTGCAAGAACAGGGACTATCCTATCTCTGCCTCCCCATTGCTAGAAGTTCAAGGGAGCGTCACCATACCTGGCTTTTCCTGTGAGTTCTGGGAATTGAAACTTTGTCCTTGGCAAGCCCATTATAGATTGAACAACAACACCCTTAGCTCTCTTTTGACACTTGTTATACTGACATGGAATAGATACATATTTATGAAAATATAAACATAAAGAAAAATTTTATGTTCACAGGAATTCACAAAATAAATACAGTCAAAAGGATTATTGACTGATGATTTTTAGGTATATATATTTCTGTATGCATCTGTATGTATATGCACATATATGTGTATACACATACAGGAAGTATGTAATTGCTGCTGACCTTAATCAACAGGAGCAACATTTCCAGATTAAAGCAAAGCCTGGGTAAGCTTGTATGTTTAAATCCATGTAGTTTTCACTTTAAACCTCTTTCATTCTTCTCTCGTGGAAATCCAAGTCCTGATATACTTTCCGTTTATCGTGCCAATATGACTATGTTACCATGGCCTTGAGACTGTCTAATTATCACAGCTGTGTAGTATCAGACTATAGCCAGTAACCAACCATGACAAGCTCACACATCAGCACAACAGCCAGCTCCGGTGTCACGACAAGGACTCAGGACATTTCAAATATCAAGAGAAGCAGATAACATCTTGATAATACTATAAGGATTATGTGTGAATCACTTTAATGAACTGCATTAATTTTTACTGAAGAGGAGGCAACACGTTTGTGCCACTCTTAAGCTCTCTGAAACAGAGATTACAGGAGAGTGGTTTATGCCTTGATCATGCACACCACATAACTGAGACTGCTCCCCTCTTAAACAGCAAGAGAAACTTAGAAATGTAATGGGTTATGTGCTGATATGGAACAGGAAACTCCAAAGTTGGTTGAATATGAAGAGGAAGGATAGATGCAAGCAATTTATGGGTGGCTCTCTATTGCTACAGTGATGTTTCTACATCTCTCTGCAAGGTTTTAACAATGTTACCATGCTGTGCTGCTTCAGAATGTGTTTCCTATGTGACAAATGATGTCACCCAAAATGATCTGTGCAAAAGTCATCCATTGATTTTTTTTTTCCTTTTTTGAGATAGGGGCCTGGCTGTCCTGAGATTTGCTATGTAGACCAGGCTTGAGCTCCGAGCGATCCATCTGTCACTGAGGATACAAGGGTGAGCCACCATGCTGAATGGCTCTTTAGCAGTCTTTCTTTTAAATAGGGTGATCTTGGAAACACAGTGGCAGAAGCTACACTTGGTTATTCTCACACTGTTTCATGTGCTGGGTTCTTTCATTGAATCCCCAGGAAAACCAAGAAACAAACTAATGGTGAAAATGAGAATTGATTAGAATGGAGCTTCATGTAGCACCTGTCTGTTAGGATGTGTGCCCCAAGCAACCAACACCCCAACACTGACCTGGCAGCCAAGTGTCACCCTTCACATTCTCTGAGGACAGATTCAGTAAGGAGAGTGACAGGCTGCAATGGGACCCACCCCCACACTAGTGTGACCTGATGTTAGGATGAGCCATGAACATGTTTCCATCACCTCTTCTATGAAATATAATACAGAATGGGATCCCTCAGGCTCCACCTCTGGACTTTTTACATGGGCATATCAATATATAGTCAATAGGAAGCCTTTCAATACAAAATGGCTTCCCTCATCAAATAAATAATTAACAGAAACTACCCTAAGAAAGTTTGTGTTCTTCTTTACTTTACAGTGCTAGGCCTTTTACATGCTAGGTAAGTTCCCTACCACTAAGCAATCTAAACCCCCCCAACCCCCCCCCAAACCACTCTGGTTTTTGTTTGTTTGGTTGGTTGGTGGGTTTTTGGTTTTTTTTGTTTTTGTTTTTGTTTTTTATTTTTCTTCTCATTGAACTTCTAACACTTGAGACTGGAAGGACAGAAGAAAAGGAATCCCTGCTTGTCAGTCTGGTAATCAAGGGAGCAGACATGACATCCTATCAACTCATGACTTTTAAACTGCTTTTAATCATTGCTTCCAAGAGGATACCTGAATCTCTGCACAATCTGAGTCACAGCAAGCAGAGGACCAATGTCCCTCCCCCACTTCCACACAGTATCAGGCTGCATAGCTACTGACACACATATTTCTGACCCATGAAGGCATCATGGAACAATCCAGAAATGTTTCGGAAGGTATAATGAAGTGTATGGGTAAGAGGATCATTGAGTTCTGTCTACCTGGAGACAGAGGTACACGCAAAGCACTCGTTTTAGCAACACTAGAGGATGGGAGACCCTAAGAAGTCCATCCCAGAGCACTGGCTGTCCATCTCCACAATCTCTGTCTGTCATGGAAAAGTTAAAAGAGAAACAAAGAACCTAGCTGGTACACATTGAGGCTAAATTAGAATAATTAACTCCATAACTTCATTCTCTAAAGTAGGCAGCACCTGCTTTGTTTATCCAAAAGTATTAAGCCTAGATTATATGTTCGAGCTTTATAAGATTTTTTTAGAAAGACTGGGGAGATGGCACAATGGATAAAGACCATGTCATGGAAGCCTGAGGAACCAAGCTTGGATCCTGAGAACCCATATAAAATCAAGTGCCAGAACACACATTTATAATCCCAGAACTCTTATGTTGAGGTGAGAAATAAAGACAGGAGAATATTCTGGAGTTTGTGAGACAGCTTACTTTGTATACAAATAACAGGCGATCTGATCTCAAACAAGTTGGAAGATGAAGACGTACATCCATTGTTAACCTCTCACTTGCATTTGTGTGTCATGACCATATTCACACTCACAAACATGAACTCACACATACTCTTCAAATGTTCTTATAGATTGACAACTTTCTTTCCACTACCCTTAAAGTCATAGCAACTAGTTTGTCCTTACTGAACATAAACTGCCCAAACTCGTGGAGGGAGGTTCTGGTCCTGCTTGGGGATAAAGAAATACCATGCTGACTTTGGAAGTCTGTCGCTCTGGGGAAAAATTCAGAGCACACTATTGGAGACATGCTCTCTCCTCCCTCTCCTTCTTCACTGTATGTATCTGTAAAAGAAAACACCCACTCTCTCTTCCTCACTCCCTGTCTCTTCCTTTCTCCCATTTTGAATTCTAAGTGTGTAACTAGATGTTCATGTGTGACTACACAACCCAAGACCATGACACAATATTTTCCATAATTAATGTTATTTCTGTCACCTTATTAAGAAGATGGTTGAGGCAAACAGTAGTGACTCATGGGCTGTGTAATAGTAAGACAATCTCTCCCCACCATAATTCAAGAATATGTTATTCATCTAGATTTTATTCCAAAGAAGAAAGACAGGATCAATCTTGAACTACAAAGCCATCTCTCCTGCCTCTGGGATCTAGCTTCAAAAAATATCCCAAGGACTACCAATTACTTTAGCATTGTCTCCAAAAAGCATTCATAGTCTTCTCTGGCCTATGCTTTAAAGGCCATGGCTTTATTTTGACTTTTATCTTTTTGGAGGTGTTGATACTAGGAATCACAGACTGCAGAGTGCCTCACAAGGCTATCAAGATGCTCACCTTGAAACCCCTTGGTTTCCAAGTACTTATTACAGGTTGCAGGGTTGACATGATGTCTATCCATTAGATGGCCATGGTATACCTAACCAATGTGCAGCAATGAGGAGGACTACAGTATACAGACCTCAGTATCACCCAGTCAGGTTGGACAAAACCAGGACCTACAGGGCCAATGGGGATGGACACTGGGAGGATATTGGGCAACACAACCTCTTAGGAGGCAGGTCAGTCCATGGAAAATTGAGACAAGAAGTCAAGGAGTCTAGTGGGGCCACAGTCCAGGAAAAGTACTAGACTTGTAGGGCATTTGAGCGGCCAAAACAATCCAGCTGTCACATCTAACAACTAGGATCAGAGGCCTCCACTGAGGCAGGAATCCAGGAATTCTTCATCTCAGTGTTGATGGAGCTCACTCCTATGTGGTCAAGGAGTTTTGTAGAAACAGACAAGTAACATTTTCAGTTAAATAAACCCCTAACTCTCAAGCCCTAAAGACGGAGGTGAGCAAGGCAAGAGACACCTTTTCCTTTGACATCCCTACTTGGTATCGAAGTATCTGCTGATTTTACATGCTTATATCCCTCTCTGTTGAAACAGCACAGAAAAGCATATATCTATCATAAAATACTACAAGTTTTTAATTCCTCACCATTTATTATATACACAAAAAGGTCATCTATTTATTCTTAAAAGGAAATTAGTGATTATTGTACTTTGGGGGTAGTAGGGCTTGTCATTTGTATCCCTCTGGCTTTTACTATTTATTTTATTTAATTATATTTATACATCTGACAATGATTTTTAAGAATCCCTGGTCCTATAGCTACTAAAAGAAGCAGGCAATAACTAGTGGCTGAAAATGAGACTCCTACTTAGCAACCTAAAGGATGCCTGGCCAGGGACACATGCTGATAATCTACCTGTCCCAGAAGCAAGAGCTCCCAAGTTTAAGGACAGCTTGGAAATCAGGGCAACTTCAAGGCCAGCCTGGAAGCCTAAGTAATTTAGCAGGAAAATGCAAACAAACATAAGAAACAGAAAGAAAAGAAGAAGGAAAGAAACAAAGAAAGAAAGAAAGAAAGAAAGAGAAATAGGTCTAACATACGTGTCTTAAAATTAATCCATCTATTATCCATTACTAAATTAAAATTGTCACCCCATAAACAATTGGCTGCTATTAATTGATGGTAAATAAATTTAATTACTAAAATAATAGCAACCAAATTAAAAAACAATAACAAATTAGCCTTTGTGATTTTTAAAACATGAACAAAATTAAAACACTGGAAATCTTAATGGTTAATTAGCCTAAAATCTGAAGGATTTGGCATGGAGAATCTTTTAATGCCAATAGTCCCTCCTCTATAAATAAGGATTGCTCTCCCCAGTCACATCTGTCAAATCAACAGTATTCTATAAAATCTCAATTCTGTGACAGAGTAAAATACAGAGTTCAGTATTGGATGATGTGAAAAGAACAGAGGCATCAGCTCAGACACTCAGCAGGAGCTATGTTGCCCCACTGACCCTCTGGTCAGAAGCTTTGGCCTCATAAAGAATTCTATTGGACTGGCCAGGCAATACTGGATAGGTAATTAAATTCAGGAGCTTACAAAGTTCATACTTCACAGGATTGATCTATATGTAAACGTTTTAAAAGGACTATCTAATAGAGAAAAGACAACTAACCTTTCAGCTTGAAAAAACAAGACTTTACAAAGAGAAAGAGGAAACAGAGATAGTAGAAACCCCCGCTGGTGTTGAAGCAACAGAACGCACTTAAACAGAACATGTAATAGTGAGTGTCATCTATGCTTACGAGGCAGTCTGAGCGTTTATGAGCAGGCTGGGTTTTACCTAAGGATATCTAATACATTTGAAAATCTATCTTTAGAACCACTATTTTTGAGCCCTAACATAACATGACAGCTTGTATTGAACCAACATAAAACGTTATATTTAGTACTTCGCAATGAGCTTTATCGTGCTCCACCAATGAACAGGATAATGACAACTTAAGGGTTTAATTGAATCAAATCATTCTTCAGTGGTCACATTTCATCAAAGGGAGAATCCACAGGCTGTGGACACCAGCCTTCACCAGCTTTGCTCCACTCTACTTACCCTGACCACACAACACATCTTTCAACTCTCACCAAGCCCCCAGCCTAAAGCTTCCCTCCCAGACCTTGGAGGATGAAAGGCTAGGAAAGCAAACAAACAGCAACAGAGGTAAACGCCACTGAGTCATGTAGGGAGTTGGCCACCAGGCATGGAAAACAGCTCAATTGTTCAGTTGGTGAGGCTGACTTTGTTCCATAAACTGTCCAGGACTACCGGGTGGGCACTTCCCTTTTGAATCCATCCACATAATTTAAAATGTATCTGGATGCAGAAATCTGTCAGGCGAATTGCCATTGTTGCTGCTTTTCACAGAATGCCTTTTCCTCATCTACCAAAGACAAGCAATATGTCGGGACTGACCTTCTGAATTTTGGAGAACAGGACAAGAACTCCTGACCGTTTATTGGGGGGTGGGAGTGGGGTGTAATAGAAAACTTGCAGGGTAGGATCTGGCAGAAGGGCAGTTCAGGTCTTCCCATGATACTGTGATCCAGACTTAGTATAGACTGAACCCCCAGCCATGAGCAGTGTGCACTGCTTGTTACACTGAAGGCCAGTCAGTG
>JADRCH010000203.1:382345-412755 GCA_019843965.1 Rhynchomys soricoides | reverse complement strand
TACCTGGCATATACAAAACATAGGGGTCTATACATACCATGCAAGTATACACACACATATGGGTACATGTACATATGGGTACACACATATACACATTGAGGTTTGGTGTGTGTGTGTGTGTGTGTGTGTGTGTGTGTGTGTGTACTTGCAATGCAGGAAGGGACTTATGACCAGGCAAGCACTGACTTCCCAATTAAACAACATCCTAAGCTTTTGACATATATTTTAAGGTGATAGAATCAAGGCAGAAAATCACCTGTAACATAAAACATTCCCAGACACAAAATGAACACCATTTCCTACTTGTGAGAACAGTGATAAAGGATACAGGTGAATTTGCTTCCCCTGGAATAGCTGACACATAGTTTTGTATGCTTTAAGTATGACTTCAAACCTGATGTCTTGATCTTAAGAAGCAGTTTCTTAAATGACCTGCGAAAACATTCGGAGTCTATGGTCAGGTGACTTTCTGGGTAAGCTGTGATTGCTTCTGACATGCAGGAAACCTGCTTCCCCTTGAGTGCTGCCTAGTACAGACAGGCTGTGTGCTGGTCAAAGCTCCTTCACCGCAATGCTCCAATCATAGAATTGTAATCTGTGATCGTGAGTGACAGGAAAAGAGTGCTGTATCCCTGCACTGTTCTCTGAGTGTCCCTGTCAACACCAAACCAAGAGAGACTACTTTCATGTCACAGAGATAAAGAAAGAAAGGCCTGAGGTGGAATCGACCCTAAGTACAAAAACAGCTAAAGCATTGTGGAGACCATTGGACAAGGTGGCCGTGGGCTGAGTACTATGCATCAGTACTGTGTGGGTTTTAACTCTCCTGATGTAGCAGTGTTACATGTGTATGGAGAATCTCATGCTTATTAAGGGTATCAGCTCTCAACTAAACTTTTAAGTGACTTAAAGATCTGAAGGAGAGGGATGAAGGTTGCCAGTGGAATTTGTTTGCTACCCTTGATACTTGCGTACCTAGGTTTGTTTTTAATTAAAAAAAAAAAAAATGAGAGGTGTTGGCAGATAGAGCCTTGCAGAATGTATACCATGTGAGAACAGGATCGGAGTCTCATCCCTAGCGCCTGTGTAAAATCCCAGCATAGCAGCACTGTGCCACTGTGATGCTAGCCCCGGGGAGATGGAGACAGAAAGATTCCTGGAGCTCCAAAGGGCCAGCTTGGGATCCAAGAGATGCAAATTCAATGAGAGACCATGGCTCAAAAAATAAGGGAGAGACTGATTAAGTAGGGTGTAACGATGACCTCTGATGGCCACGTGTGTGACCACGTGTGTGCATATACCCCCCCACATGCTCAGCTGCACATGCAAACCAATGTACACAAAGCGAGAGCAAATTATTGTTTCCGGATTTGACTAACACGGAGTTTATTTAAGATTGATTATATTTAAAGCTGAAACAAAATAGTAGTGTGGGCTGATGAATCTGATAAACCAATATTGTCCATAAGGAACCATTTTTATAAACAACATTCTGAATGCAGCTATGCCAGAATTTAAAACAAAACAAAACAAAACAAAAAAAAACAAAAAACAAAAAACAGTTTTTAGGGCAAGCTTTTTCTGATTTGTAAAAGCTGTGGTATTTTAAAATGAAGATTCTCGATCTAATAAATGTAAGCAAAGACCTTATCATCCCTCCAGCAGTAGCCACGGGTTTCCTCAGTCTTCTCATTCACAGTGACCAGTCCTTTCCTACAGCAGACATAGTGTACACAGAGCAAATGCTCCCTAAATACTTCCGGAGGAATCAGCTGAGATAAGGGTGCTCATGAGCAGACACCAAGTGCAAGTTCAGTGAAGTCACTGGAGAACATCAAAGACTATCTGTCTGTTTAAATGATCACACTAAGTCAGAGATGTTTGAGGGTACAGTGAGAGCCCGGCAGGACAAAGTATTTCTCAGAACCACAAAAGCCTACCCATCCACCAGCACAAGAAACTTTAATCCTCATGTCCTGTCTACAGTGTGTTCTACAGGCATGTCCCCTCTATAGTGTGTTCTATGGCTCCCGGGCCTCGTTCACACGGAGGCATGTCTTGGTTTGACTGTGCACACTCTGAAACCTGAAGTCACTTTAAGGACAGAGGTGGGAGGGCCCTCAAAGCTAGGCAAGAATACAACTCAGTCAAGAACTAATTGTTCCCCATCTCTTAGCAACAGCCTGGATGTAAGAACTTCTATTTAAAGAAGATAGTTTACAGGACTAGTTAGCCTTTTCTTAGATCTCTGCCTGTATCCTGCCACCGAGAAATCTACATACCTGGCAAACATTAGTTTAGCTACTTATAGACGTGCAGTCTCCGACTAAGTTCGTTATCACCCAGTGCTCTTTCTCTTGTTTGGTCTCTACTAAAACTGGCAGTAAGAATAAGGGCTCCCGAATCTTTTTCACCTTTTCTATTAAACACATATTAAATGTCCATAAAATAAATCATCCTTCAGACTCCAGGGCTTCTCAAGAGCAACTGCAAAGACCTGATAAAACCCCAAGCTGTTTCTCACTAGAAAATAACTCATCATAACTGCAGAGAACTCAGAGGCATTCTTAGCCAATGTCTTAGTTTTATATAAAAAAATCATTAAATTTATACTATGCATATGCAGTTACATATATATATATAAAATCTGTCATAGTTTTAATATTATGCATATATACATTACATATTGATACCATACTCATTATCAATATATGCATTCTTACATATGACATGTGTCTAAGAACTAAGTTTTATATATCGTACATATATTGCATATATACATTGACAATGCACACAGATATACATACGTATGAACTATACATGTATTTGCCCATGTAAACTGAGTACATATATATCTCTATGCATAGGCTTATTGTTTTATACAGATTGCATATAACATAGGCACTTAAACATATTTATACATACATATAATACACATGTTCATTAAAGTTTGCAATACAGATTTATGTCTCAAATGTGTGTGTGTGTGTGTGTGTGTGTGTGTGTGTGTAAAATATGTCCCTTTAGGGGATGAAAATCAAGCCTAAAGTGTGTGGGGGAGGGTGTTGCTTTTTGAGGAAGCAGGTCAGATTCTAGTTAGAGCCAAAGCAGAGAAATTTACTAAGTATTTCATAATTTTTATTAGCATGCATACAACATTACCTGCACATGGAATATTCTAGGAACCCTTTCTGAGCTATTAGCATCAGTTAAGGAAACATCATCTCGAACATTTCCTCAACAAGCTAAAGTACATATAATTTCTTTTCCATTTTTCTTTTTTTAACTTATTAACAGGATCTCACTATGTCATCCTGGCTGACCAAAAACTTCCTCTGTAGACCATGCTGGCCTTGAACTTACAGAGATACACCTTCTTCTGGCTCCCAAGTTTTGGGGTTAAAGGCATGAGTTAGCATACAAGGTTCTACTTCTCTGAGCAGTAAAAGCGTCTATGAAACAGAGACCAGTATGGCACAGACTCTACAGGTAAAGAACTGATGCCCTGCAGGGTCAACTGATTCAACTGGTAAAGGTCAGCTCCCCAATGAACGGTGGTGCTTTCCAGGGGCTTCTTACAGCCTCTCCAAATCTTTGGAACAAAGGTTAAACCTCAAAAGATAAAACAAAGAAGCAAGACATGGGTTACTTCAAGCCTACAGTAACGTATCTGAATCGAGCATTAAAACTGAAAAACACACTCGTTGAAAACCATGAAGACAAACTCCATCCTCAAATGTGTTTCTGGTTCTATGAAGCCTGCAGTGTATCACCAATTGTATGATTTTACTGCCAGGCTCAACTGAAGTTCCTACTCAGAACTACCATTTCTCTACCCTCAAGTCATCGGGTGATGGTTACAACATTCTCCAAAGGATTAATCTCACATTTAATAAATATCCCGTTGTCAGCTAATTCATAAGATATGTGTAGATACCCATATCACCTCATGAGATGTGAATACTCACATCTTAAAACTTAGGATAGTATAAAGAAATTGCCTGGCTGATGAGTTCACAAAAATGATCAGATACCATTTCTGACAAGATAAGGTCCTTGAGTAAAGATTTGATCTCAGTACATGATGCATGTTAAAGGTACCAAGAGTAAGAGAATGGGGGGGAGGGGTAAAAGAAGGAGGGGGGAGACAGAGGGGGAGGGAGGGAGGGAGGGAGAGAGAGAGACAGAGACAGAGACAGAGACAGAGACAGAGACAGAGAGAGAGATAGATTAGAGAGATTTTAGCTTCACAGTCCCAGCAAGGGGCTTCCATGTCTGGATTTAAATTTAAAGCAGAGTAGATGTTGAACAAGCATCCACAGGAATTTACTGGGCATGCCAGCTTATCCTATAAATAAATTTATTTTTAAAAGACAGGTTTCTAGAACATAACATTACAGTTTGAGTGTGTTTGCAAATGCTTGCAATCCCAATAGTGGAAAAACAGAGGCAGGAGGATGACTGCAAATTTGAGAAGGACCTGGGCTACACAGCGAGTTGCAGGCCAGCCAGGGCTAAGGAGAAAGAGCTTGCTTCAAAACCAAAACTAAAGCAACAGTTAATTAGCTAATTAATTAACTAATTAATGTCCCAATCAGTGCATGAAGTTTCTAACACAACCAGCATTTAAAGCAAATATATTCATAAAATTCCTAAAGATAGTTTTCCTCCAAAACACATATTAAATTCTGAAGTTATAGGAGCACTTTATTTGCTAAATCAATAATAGGGTGGCAGTGTGAATGTAGTCTTTAACACTAGGGCTATAGTTCAAGAAAATATCTTATCTTGGATCTGGGAGGTCCTTGGTTGGGTTCCCAAAGCCACAAAGTAATTTAAATAAGATAGAGTAATAAATACAGTAAGATTAACAAAAGGGAAGGCTCTGGAGGGTTGATCAGCCACACTCACATGTCAGTACCTAAGAGAATGTTAAAACTAACTCTGTGTGACCTCCTCCTGCCCTGGTGAGGTTAGGAGAGGAGGCAAGACGACAGGATGAAAGAACACGGAATAAAGAAGGCATTCAAAGCGACTGGGAGTCTGGCACATAACACGTACATGCCGAATGCTTGTGCTATCTTTACATCTATATTTATAAGTGCGTCTCCATATGCATAGAGCGAGAGCTTGGATGGCATCTTGCGGGTCAATTCGGAAAGTTATGTGCAGCATCAGCTGGGAGACAAAAGCTGAAGGTTTTCCTTCCAACCACGAACTCCCATAAACCACAAGAGGAAGAGGAGAGCTGTACATGGTGGCATCGTAGAAAAATAAATATAGCCACTCCTTTCACTGTTCTGTAAAAGAGCCAATCTAGTCCTTAAACATCTTCCCTGCCATCATGACCCCATCCAGGTCTAGAGCTGATAGCACCCACCAGGTGAGAGGCATATGATACAAATGTGTCCAGTGTCACCCTCTTGATAGCACCCACCAGGTGAGAGGCATATGATACATATGTGTCCAGTGTCACCCTCTTGATAGCACCCACCAAGGAGGAAGAGAAACAACAGATCCTGAAATCTGTCTGGCTCTGTGCTACCCCGCTGAACTGGGAACTTCTAGGCTTGAGGCGCTGATGGAAGTGTCTTCACCTTCCCCCACCCACAGAAGATGTGCAACATTATCCAACAGAAATATATAATAAGCCAAGAGAACAAGCCCTGGATGGAATCTTAGACTTTCTGGTAGTCACACCAACATCACAAAAATATATGAAAATAATTTTAATAGTATCTCTTAAGCCTGTAGTTCCAAATTGCATAGCAATACAGAATCAAGAATAAAAGGGGGAAAATTAAAACCCTTCAGATTCTTCTACATGTCTTAGATCCAGTGTGTGCTTCATACCTAATGTGTGTCTCACTTATATTAGCTTTGTTTCAAGCACTCAGCAGGGACACTGGGTACTGGATGCCATATTGAAAGCATTGATTAGTTGGGATTCTGGGAATATTTCTTTATATGGCACTATATAACTTCTTCATTGAAGGCTGGAAAAATTATCAATGGCTACCATTCAATCTGTATAAGTAAACCAGATGGTTCAGTAAGAGAACACAATTCCAGCTTTATTTTCCTAATATTTGGAAATGAAAACATCAGCTAAAGGAACTACAGCAGGTGAGAGGATTCATTGCAAGAATCACTTTTGTCTGCAAGGTGCTCAGGAATGGCATGTCATCTCTGTGATGTCTACACATGCAAACCATCTAATTAATGTTAACCGACAGTCGCCTCTGCACTGTGGGGGTAAAGGAAATTGATCACATGATTTCATGTTGCCTACCCTCATGATTTCCCCTCTGCCATGATGACCCAGCATCCCTCTGATGAGATGCTCTAAGTTCAGAAGCAAAGGGAAAACACAGAAGTGTGTCTGGGCCCTTGACCTACAGACTGATTTGATGCTTAGCACAGAACTTGGGTGACAGATTTGGGGATCTCACCTATTCCTAAAGCAAACAGTCTTGTATCTCATAGCCATCTGGGGCTCCCCTCCCTGGGGTCACATGCGGAGGGCTGTCTGGTGTCTTTAATACCCTGATTGTAGCACTGGGACATGCTTTATTAGCAAAAACTGTTTTGCTAGGGGAAGAAAACTGAAATAGAAGAGATGGTGGAGGGGACAAAATTTTGGCTGAGGCTCTTGTTTTTATTATTTAGCTGAAGGGAATCATTGGTTCTACACGCTTTCAGAAATCCTATGGTTTCTCTAAGGTTCCAATAAACGTGATACCATTCATAACGTGGACAGTGGTCTCTTTCATATACTGCCTATAGTCACATACTTAAGCGCCAAGCAGATGGTTGAAATCTGTTTTGTATAAAATGTGTGCTTTTTTCCAACTGTGCTCTTTGTATTCATGCTCATCCTAGGCTCCAGCCATCAAAATACTGGCACCGTGTCGATCATTAGCAGTATTTTAGACAACTGGTAAGTAAGGTATTCAGTGTTCTCCACAAAATGTTCAGCTAACATTTCCCAGATGTATAATTAAGGCAAAAGATGATCTTCTTAAATTGGTATCAGCACTTTGGATGGCTTCTGGCTTTCAACAGATTATATCAGTGGAAAACAATTTTATATCAAAAAATATGGGCCCTGTTTCTTGGGTGATTTTTGTCACTTGTTATAAAGCTGTCCATAAAAAGAAATCTGTATATTTCCCATTCTTTTATTCCATGTTCAGAAATAAGGAGGAAATTCTCCCTCCTGATTTTACTGTGAGCATGTACAGTGCATGGAACTTACATGGATAATAGTTTCTCTAAGCCACCTAATATTTTCTCAATGTTAAACCACTCTCATAAACACTCATTTAAGAAGTGCTGATACATGTGATTTTCCTTCATTCACAGAAAAATCACTGTGTTTTGTCACTGTTCAATAATTTATTCTTTACAGTCATCCATTCTTGTAGTTGTGTGCAAACACAATTTAATTTACCTAGCTTAAAGATTCGTTCAATGTGAAATTTGAAAATATTCTGAATGAACCAAAAGTTACCAAAACTATTATTAGTATATCAGATTTCCTACACACAAAAGGAGGCAAGGTGTGTTCAGATGTTTGGTTGTTAGCAGTGCACAGATATAGCTGAAGCTATTGCACTGGAGCTGATGTATTCGTTCCTGGGAGCCCGGAGTCAGAGGATTTCAAGAATGACAATTTTAGGGACAGTGAAGGTGGCCAACCAGTTCCTTACAGGCATCATTTATGTGAAAGGAGTTTTAAGACACCTTGAGAATTGTCTTTATTAAAAAAAAAAAAAAGAATAACTTTATTAATGTCTAGATTACTTCTCATTTTCCAGGGAGTAAGCTCACTTTTAAAAACATGAGTTCAGTGGACTGCATTTAGAAACACTCACATGTTTTCCTAAAGCTTTGTAAGTGTAAGCAAGATTCTTCAGAAGGTAGGGTAGATACTTTTATAGGGATTTTTAAACCCATTTCATAGATGCTGAAACCCAGGGGATTAAAGGATCGGTGCATCACAATGTTTTAATTCCTCATTTAGAAACAGGAACATATGCCAACCTTGTCTATAACTAAATGCTAGGCCATCAGATGCATCAGCAGCAAGTAGACCAGCAGCACCCGTACAGATTGTCTCCCTGCTTTCAGAGGAGGATATTTGCACATTTTTCTTTGGTCATAATACTAAATGTAGTTTTGGTTTCATAGGTTTCTTTCAAAGTTGGCTTTCTAATAACTTTTACATCTTCACAAAGGGAATGAGACACTAACACCCATATTTTCTTAAGTGCAAAGTGGCATCAAAAGTATTGTGACCCTTAAACAAAGAAATAATCTGCTGACGGACGATCATTACGTTATCTGAAATATATGACTCTACATTTAAAACTTAATTCGTTCAACACTTTCATGATCAACAACATATTCTCAAGGTCAAAATAATACAAAGGTCCCTAGCTAGATATCAATGATTATGTTTCGAATGGTAGAAGTATACATTTTTAATCAACCAGCATGCAATATGCCAAATGTAAGTTATTAACACTATGGAAAGCCCATCCTCTTAGATGGAGCAACTTGGTAATGCCTCCTTCTTCCATTGTTAGAACTCTCCTTGTCACAGGGGTTTTACCATGTCGCTTCCTGAAATCCCTGAGCACCAAGTGATGCACATGCTATTATTGGCTAGCCCGTGCTGTTGGCTAGCCCAGCGTCAGTGCCAACAGCTCTTTCATTCAGTTGAAGGAACACTTGAAGAAGTTTCTCGGGTTGCTTGCTCTTAATCTTCCTTAATCTTGCTCCCTTACAGCTCAGTGTTTTATTTATTAGTACAAAGACCTATCCTGCCCGTATCTCTGTGTGAGTATTTAATCTTATTGCTGATTATTTTATTTTATGAATGCACTGTCAGCATCCAGGCCACTATCTCTGCCTGTGTCTTCCCAACACTCCTCGGCATATTTTCTTTTGCTCGACACACCCGTACTATATTGTATAAAGATACAAATATCTTTATGATATTTGTAATTGGCAGGAATGAGTGACCTTAAGCACTTGAGAGTTTTATGCACATAAAATAGGAATTTGATGTTTTTACTTATTTGATGTAATTCATAAAAATATCTGTCACTCCACTCTAAATGAGAACCATACACAGCACTTAGATGAGATATACCGTGGTGACTTGGGTCTGTACAATGGTGTCTAATTGACAAGTCAACCACTGTGACTCCATACATCAAAAGGCTAGCTATGGCACATAGTCCATCTCCATACAAGAGAATAAATGTAAGAATCTTGACCACTGGTGCCAGGAGCTAGGAACCTTTCAAACATATCTCTAAGTGACAAAATTTTGGAGTGGAGAGATTTTTGAGAAGTCTTAGCCCATTGCTCTAGCTCACATTAAAGAATCCAGGAGGCCTTCGTTTGAAAGAAATGGAAAATTCAATAATATCTCATGTTGAACGACTAACTCTGTTTCCTACACTATATACCAAACATCAGCAAGGAGGGAGACAAATGAAATCTTTTGCCAAACTAGAGAAAAGGTTTCTATTTTTTGGAGAGGGGGTGATACCTTAAAATTGACATAATGCTGTTATGTGTCCACCGGGCCTCTGACATTTACTTTCTTGTTACCTGAACAGGAAATCTCAACTGTTCCCAAATGTCCCAGAAGCACGCCTCACTCCTCCCCAGCTCTTCCATCTTAAATGCCCACTCTGCACCACCTTTGGGATTTTAAAACTAGAGTAGCAGTCTATGTCTGGGGTGTACCTGCCATGAGACTGCCACTGTGGAGAGACGGGAATCAATCTTGTTTGTATTCTAAGAGGGATTTCTTCCTCTCAGGGTAATCTTCCCCAAACTGCTGCATCAGAATTGAGTGGAACTTGTTCAAGCTGTCAACTGCCTAGTAAGTTTAAGGGCTTCTCCTAATTCTGATCTTGGTTCCCCAAATAACCTGTTCACTCCTAGTCACTTTTAAATATTTCTTAATCTGCTCATAAAGGTATAAATACTGTGTTCTGTCATACGGTTCTCTAAGCCATCCTCTGTGCCTTTTGGATCTGTTTCTATTTCCCTAGAGGAATGCTTTTAAAACGTTCAATGTTCTTAAACTGTTTATCGGTCAAATCAGATTCATTTTATTTTTCCACTATTTCTAAAGGTTTTAAAACAATGCCCTGCCAAGACATTTATCCCATAATCCTCCAGGATCTAGAAACAATTCACAAACATAGCTCTGATTAGGAAATGGGGGGAAATGGGAGGGTCACTCTTGGAAACAAAAGTCATTTCATCTCTGCTTATCCATTCCCAGGTGTTCGGGCCATCAGTACTTTACCCATTGAAGATTCCTTCAGGTTGTGATACTGCTAAGGATGACAATCAGATACCGAATGCTCAGCTATGATTAACACAGGATGGAAGTTGAATCCCTGGGTTAACAGAGCCAGAGGAGTTTGACCACAGGTCCATTTCTCCCTCTCCTAGATCAGAGGAGCAGCGCAGAGCAGCTTAAGGAGACTAGAGCACAACACCGAGATGAGGGGTAAGCTGAGGTGCTAACCTCGACTTGAGGTGACATCTTCTTGCAATCCCTTTTCAAACATATTATGAAACACAATAGCAAATATTCTAACAGAGAAAACAAAACAGCAGGAGAGAGGCACCAGCACAGGACAAGAGACAGTCGTGAACTTGGGAGACTCTTGCCCAACAGACTCTGGCACAAAGTAAATTCAGGAGAGGAAGAACTGCAGCAAACAGGCAATTGCTTCAGCTCCACAAGTAGAGGCAGCATGATCTAGAACTTCCTCAAGACATCTGTCAAGGGGGATGAACCTCACTGCAACAAGGTAGCACCTCCTCACTCCCTGCTCTCTTATACAAAGTCCTTTCCAGGGTCTGTGCTTTGTATCCCATTGGGATCCCTTTTGTCATATACATAGATAATGAGAATAATTATTATTGTTATTAAAATGAGATTTCAACAGACCGTATGCAAAAGTCACAGAGTAGCTCTCAGAGAGCTTACCATTCCTTGGGTCACTCCCTCCTAATTCCACACTGACTACCAATTTTGAAATAAATTTCAATACAAAATGTACCAATAAAACACAATTTGCTTGTCTGTCTCCATTCCCTCTGGTGACAGAAATAAAAATTAAAAATTAAAAAAAAAAAAATTTAAAGACAGACAAAGCAGGTTAACCCTTTCATGTCTTTTCTTAACCGTGTTCCTGAAATCCCAGATGAGAAGGCACAGCCTCATGACCTCAGACTCCCCAACTGCTCACAGCTCTAGCTGACCTGTCTCTCCCACCCTACCGACGTCACACCTTCCAGTGCAAGAGGCTTTTAGAGAACACTCTCTGTCCTCAAGTTCATGTCTTCCTGTGTATCTATTCCGAGTCTATCTGACTCAGAAGTCTCAATGAAGGAAGACAGAGATGAGCAGGCGCGGTAAGTAAGGCAAGTGGCATCCAGGTACCTCCGCAGTGAGAGAGAGCCCGGTGGCTCTACACATGCCTGCCTGCGTAAGAAAGAACGTGTCTGCCGTGTTTGAACATTTTCTTTTCTAAAACACACATTCTTTCAGAGATGTGAAGAGTGGAAATAGAAACACGACCACACGTGAAACTTTCCCTGGTGGCTGCCAGCAGCTTTTCTTTCTAGCGCTCCCCTTACCTACAGTACGCAAGGAGACTGGCAGGTAGCCCTAATTCGTTAGTAGCCAAATTATTTTTGTCCATAAAGTAAGAGAAATCTCCACAGCACATGAATGAGACACGATTTACTAGTTTACACACATTTTTATAACTCCAAGAAACTAAAACTCATTCACAAATGCTCCGAGTTCAGCTTCCACAAGGAGAAGGACCACCAGATGACCAAAAGCATATTTGGAACCCCAGGTTGTCCTTCTCCAAGAGAATGTGAGAGGAGGGGGAAAAATCATCTTAACTCCGATAAAGAACTTTTCATCCTTAATGCAGGAAAAATAAACAGCTTTCGTTCACCCACACTCCACATTTAAGTCAAAACATTTCCATGCAAGGCATTACGAAAAACGTCATTTAGTAATAAGCCTGAACGACTACAGATTTAAATTCATAGTGACAGCATAGTAGGGTTAGACAATGCAGCTCGCAGTGACTAGCAGCCCCACAGTACTCGATCCCTGGAGTCCCTGCCATGCCCCCTTCCCCAAGTTACAGAGGAAAGCAGCAAGGAGAAGCAGCCTGGAGAAACACATGCACGCACCCACTGACGAGCCAGAGCCAGAGAAAAGAGTAGCAGCAACTCAGAATAACGAGACAATGACAAATGTATCAATATCACAGCGGAGCTGAATTAGCCAAATGATACTTAGATCAAAGAAAGAAAGAGAGAGGTTTGGAGATTCAGGACACTGGGAGTCAAGCCCCAGCCGGAACTCATCGCAGGCTCCACGACTGACCTGAACTGTCTACAAACACCCAGAGGCTTTTGTTTTTCCTTTGCTTCTGTCATGCTCTATGAATATAAAGGCCCTTAAACTACCTTGTAATAGATGAATTACTTTCAAGCTGGTTGACAAAAGGGCACAATGACCGGAAAATGATACAAAAGAAACAGAAAAGATGCATTTTAACAAGTTTACCAACAAGCCTGGGTAGTGCTCCTGAGGTGCAGATTAAGGTTCAACGGTTCCAAACTGGCAGAATTCAAATTGGGTTCATATTTGGGTTTTTTTGTTTTGTTTGTTTTTTTAAACCACCTGTCCTAAAACGACATTGTTTATGCTAATTATCTTTGTTGACGCTGCTATTCTGTTTGTTTACTACAATTCTCTTAAAATGCCATATCCCTCCGAAACAGTTCTCACCAGAATCCTTCTAAATCTTGCCTCGGTCTGGTCCTTCCCGGCAGCCCAATGTGCAGAATACAATGCCACAAAGCAGGAGCAAGAGCTGGGAGCAAGTTGGAGGCTGCGACTCCTCAGGCTGGCAAAGGCTGGCAGTGTTGCTGAGGTTTCACTGTCAGCCTCCAAGAGAAAAGGACACTGATGTGGAGAAACGCACACCCCCCCTATTGGACAAGCAGCACTCTACGCCAGCCACAGGATCTCCAGAGGAGATGGGGAACTCTGAGCTAGCAAGTCAAGAGAAGGAGAAATGGCACTAGAGAAAAGGCAAAGTAGCTTCCAGACTGCAGGGCAGAACCCAGAGTCAGACAGCGAGAAAGCACCCTTGATTCCACACGAAGGAATAGAAGGCGTTCTCCAGATGCAAACCTAAACAGGCACTGAGCATTAGTCTTTAGTGTGGTTTTCTTTCTTTTCTCGCTCCTTGCTCCAGCAATACCTCTTGATCTGTTTCATCTACACGGCCTTTGAATTTTACATGATACATGGCTGAGGATGCTGCCACAAGGTGTAAAGCCAGCAAGGACAGAACTAAGGGAGGCTTTGGAAAATCTCCATAAATTTTTTAACCATCAACATGTTTTGATTAAGAAGCACACAACTTCCACGTTGGTAAATCACTGAGCATCTATTAAGATTACTGCCATCCCCTGTCTCAGAGATGGAACACACTGAGTTAGCACAGGAGAAGAAGTGAGAGTTTGGCCTAGGTCCCTTTATGGCCCGTGGTATTGGTTAACCTCGCTAAGATACAGACAAATAAACAAATTCACGAAGTAAACAGCACCCACCAGTTACACCTTTTAAAGTCATCTACGATAGGGTTGTGTTCAGAACCTGGCACATACCTGTGTGATACAATACACACCTTAGGTGGCTGAAGGATGGAAATGGGGAGAGAAGACAATGAAAAGGAGACATCCCTTGGGGATGTTCCTCTGTGAGTATGTCCTGCCACAGCTCCCAACTCTAAGAAGGGTGAGATGCTCAAAACCGGACAGGTTTTCGCATCTGCCTCTAATCTACGATGCTCATGCAAATCTCGGTTACAAGCTTTCCAAGAACAGACAGCACACTTTCCTACAGCTTCTGGGATTGGAGGCACAGAGGAAAACGGATCAACCTGCAATCAACACCAACACACTTTTCCATCTCTCCCACCTGCTGTCCCCTGACCTGGCCACCATGCCACCTGGTATTTAACCCTGCATTGCTCCTGATAATCAAGCAGACTCCTGCCAAGTCTTCAGACAGAATGGAGTGTGGGACAGAAGTGTGTTTTAAGCATGACTTCGTGCAAGTGCATCCCAGAGCAAGGTGCCAGCTCAGGTACCTCGAAAATTATGGCGATAGCGATTGCAATCTGCAATGATTGATGAGTGAGTTTTCCTCCAGGAAGCAGGAGTAAGTAAACACTAAGTAAAATGACTGAAGGAGGTATTGGAACACACTGCAAACAGATAATTAGGCTTAAGGGCTTATAGTTGCTATGAAGTAACAGAAAGGAGTTAGGGACCTTTTTTAAAATTCCCGTCTAGATGTTACCTGGTAATGGGAATGTACTTCTTACTTAGGAGCATAATGGATTCTTTTCTTTAAGTCTCCAACTACACTGAATAAATACCAAGGTGAAAAAATATCTTATTTGGAGAATCAGCTAACTATGAAATATCAATATTGTGAGGGATAGCCTTATACCTAGCTAGTAGTCTCACCTGGCAGTTTTGCCAAGTGGTTTTCCAAACCTAAAAAGGGTGTTCCCTGCTTCAGAATAACAGTTGAGAGTCTTCTAATGAGATAAAGATGATTTCCTTCACAGGGCTGACCGTAAAGACATCTGACAGGAATGGAAGGTGCCCGGTTGAGTGGACTTATTTTTTTCTTTTGCATCATTCCAGACCCTTCAGAGTTCCCTTCAACATTTGGAAACAGGCTGCTGTCAGAACCCATTTTGAGAAAAGCATGCAACTGCACGATGCTCTGAGCTTGACATGCTTCCTTCTTCAGCCCTAACTTTTCTTTTCCTTCCTGGCTATGACCAGATTTTCATTCATATATATATATATATATATGAAAATATATATATAATATATTTAAATAAATATATTTAATATATATATTAAATCTTTTATTTCCTTAAATAAAATTTTACAGTTCAGCCATTGAAGAAGGTTACAAGTAGCTTAGTCATGAAATGATCATATTAGAAATAAGACGAACTCAAATTAAAGAGGCTGACAGCTGTGTCAGTGATAGAGTGTCAGATATGGTTATTTCTCCTTCAGCAGCAAGAGAGTCACACCACAATATAAAGCAAATATTTTACATATTTAAATATTAGGACACAGATGACATTCTCGAATTAAAAAAAAAAAACAAAACAAACAAAAAACAACTGAAGTCACAATATTTCATTCTTTAACTCTCAGTTAAATGGAAGGACCGCGACCCCCTCCAAGACCTCTCAAGAGAGCTAGTAATGTTATTCCCAACACTTACACCATGCTGCCATTTTAGGTTCGTGTAAATTTTGAGACATGGAGGTTTGTTTTACTAATCATCCTCTGGGACATGCACTGCCTGTTCTTCCCCTACCTGAGAAGCATCCTTCAGTACCCAGTCAGCCCTGCAGGAAACTGCAGGGTAGCAGAAGTGGGAAGCTCAAGCTCTCTTGTTCTGAAATCCACTCCCATCTACCTCTTAACCATCCTCACAGACAATGAAACTGTTACCACTTCTTAGCTGTTTAACAACTGTTTACTATCAGCCTGGACTGTTGAGTCTGCCCCTTCCTATAGCTGGGAACGCTGACACTCATCCACCTAAATCTAAAGCCTCAAGCTGGTCTGGAAGTTTTAAATATTTCTTGAAGTTTCAAATAGTCAGCATATTGTAAAAAATAAATAAATAAATAAATAAATAAATAATAAACAAGAGAAGCTGTATAATACTCTATCAGTGACATTAGCAGTATGAATCACTTAAGACTTTAATGGTGCCTGAACTTCTGCCCACTACACCTAATTTCCCATTCATAAAGACATTAGGAATTCTTTTCAAAGTCTAAATGAGTTTGAATGAAAACCTGTTTGATATCAGATGAGCAAACAGAATATAATTTAAGTCAATACAAATGACCTACTTATTCAACAAAAGTTGCAAATAACTAAGAAGGGAAAAAAAAGTAAACCTCATCCTGATTATTTATATATGTTAGCTCCTTTATATAGTCTCTCTTTAGAGAGTTTCAACAGTCAATATTGCATCTATCTGCGTGATATATCTGTGTAAGTGACAATAGACAAATGGGGAGAGGCAGTGGAAACAAACTGTCATGATTTGCTGGGTTTTGGGTAAGTATTGCCAATTTCAACCTCACGGCAAATTATTAAAAATATTATATTGTATGACATTTTTCAAAATTATTTTAATGACTACTTTTCACACACAGGATGCACATCTGAACAAACTAGTTGATTATTGCTGGCTTATTTAATTATCCAGCTAAAAATGTATGCCTCTGGATAACGCAGAAAGAACATAAAAACCTTACCAGAAGGAGAAACAAGACAACGTTAGGAGATTTGAGCATTAGGGAATTAAAGGGAAAAGTTCGGCTTAAAAAGAGATAATTGAAAAAAATTACAAATAAAGTTCCCAGCAGGCAGCTTGCCTGTATGGAGAAATAGGCTGTGTCTGTGAATATGTAACTGCCTCTCTACGAGAACAATCTGCTAACAGGTTACAGATCAGACAGAGCTTTATTTGTAAATAACAACAACAACAACAATAATAAGAATATAATTAAAATTAAGAAAAATTACCATTGATGTGTTCATCTGCACATGTTGGGAAACTTGCTCTGATCAATTAACAGATCACTACGCTAGGCGATAATATGTTCCAATGTGAACAACTTCCATACCCACATAGACACAAGACTATGTTTGCAAAGGAAAACTAACTAGTTAGAAGAGTTAATATGCAATACTTTGGGAAAATTAATTCAAAACTGTTCCGATAGATTCCACCTTCTTAATGAAGAGGCGGGGGAGACGGAGAGAGGCAGTGTTACCAACACGCATTACACATTTTACGTTCTCCCCTGGTCAGACAGAGGCGTCTCTAAAATGTGATCACATCCAAGGCTTGTTCTCTTCCCCTCACTTTTTCTCTCCCGTGGCTTCAGTTCTAAAATGTTTTAATCTTTGTCCTTTCTTTTTTCGTCTTTTCATATCAAATTCAAGCATTTGAGTGATGAACAGCTTGACTTAGCATATTTTTTACCAGCTGGTCTAGCACCTAGCTTGCATCACATAGTCAGATACAACAAATGTTTATACAGAAGGTATAGCTTGCATGAAAATGAAGAGAAGCTTGAGGATCTTGCATCCTGGCTTTTTTTAGCTTTTTTTTTTTTTTTCTTTTAAATTCGCCATACAGAATGCGAAGTTTGAGTTCTTTTTAATGGCAAACAAAAATCTATTTATAGTTTTTAAAAAATGAACTTATAGGAGGGTAAGTACTCAAAGTTAAAAATTGTAATGTATGATCACAGGGATCTGAGGAGGGTTAAGATTCTTTAAAACCCCTCATGCTACTTGCAGCAACATCAAATGGAAGGGAACTGCACATACCTCTAAATAGGAACAACTAATTAAAGATACACTTAACTCTCTCCCGTCAGGGTACAGTGGAAAGTATAGTTTATAAAAATTCAGCTCAGACAGCGAGCACAAAAGTGGCCACTAAACTTAAAAAGGGGGGTGCCTTGTTTGCTCCCTTCTTCCCCTCTTCAGACACCTTGAGAATCATCTACTAATATTTAACTGTGATGTTAAATTTTCTTGGGGGGGGGGGGGACAACAGCCGGGCTCTCCCATATCAACAAAAGATCCTGCTTTTCGGAGCAGTTTCCAAAGTTTAACAGAAGGATCAAACAGGAATTTAACAGCCTCCGCTTTAACCACCGCCGAAGCCTTGTGTCACTTCAGAAATTACAGGAGACAGAGATCCTGAATATGCTAGCAGTCTACAAAAGGTGTGCGGGGGATCAATGAAGGCAGAAAGTGGGAGCCTAACAAGGAAGGGAGCAGCAGCAAGGGGGGGGGGAGAAGGAGAGAGAGAGAGAGAGAAAGATGCTTAATGTTCATTTAATTTCCTGCCTGTGATCCGACGCAACCTAAAAACATTAGCAGTAAGCTCGGAGGAGACTTTGCAAATCAGTTCAATTTGGTCCGGGCAACCACAACAGAAATCAGCTCCCAAGGCTGCAGAGACCCGAGCTCAAGGCTGCTTTAACACACACACACACACACACACACACACACACACACACACACACACACGATCTGGGGGAGGCATCTTCCAGTGGATTCACAGACTCCTGTGAAATGGAAGAGTTTGCACTTCAGTATATTAGGGGGAAAAAAACAAACAGTACTCACCTTTCAAACTCCTGAGGTAAATCAGGGTCAGTAAGCATGCTGGAAAAGCACAATTTCCCTTTGTCACAGCGGCCACCTATGATCGGCTCCAACTGAACCTGTCAAGTCAGTCCAAACCTTCTAAACCAATGGATTCTCTTTCTGTCTCTTCTCACTCTCTCTCCCCCTCTCCCTTTCTCCCTCTCCCCCTTCCCCTCCTCTCTCTCTCTCTCTCTCTCTCTCTCTCTCTCTCTCTCTCTCTCTCCTAGGACTCCTTGACCATTCTCTTAAAGGGGTAGTACACTGCCAGCAGCGGTCTGGCTACTCCCCCTCTGCACAGCCACACACTCCGACTGCTAGGCATTAGACAACCTCCGGGCGCCTGTCCTTTCTTAATTCTCTCTCCTGGACATCACTGAATGGTAGAAGTCAACTAGTCTCCCATGCTCTCTCTCTCCTCTAAATAATAAAAGTCACCACACACACACACACACACACACACACACACACACACACGCATGCACGCAACACCACCAGTATCATTGTGCAAAATACATTTGGGGCTGATTAAAAAATAACTTTGTAATAACGGAGCCCCAATCAAACTGTAAGTATTAACTAATTAAGCAAAATGATTACACATTAGTCACAGCATTTTTACACAAAGAATTGTTATTCCTCACCCCCCCCTCCAAGCGCACACGGAAACACACAAGCATGGGTGTGCTCGAGCGCGCGCGCGCGCGCGCACGCACGCACACACACACACACACACACACACTCACACACAACAATCAGGCATTGTTCTAAGGGAAGAAAAGCAACTTTGACAGATTGAAATATAGCAGAGGCCCCTTCAAGGAAACCTGTAAACAGGCTGTCACTCACTCTGTCGGGCTCAGTGCTAGCTCGTTTTCCACAAAGTGCTCTGAATGTCCTGGCAACCCAGGCAAAGTTTCTGTAGCTTCAAACTCCAGAAACCAGGCGTGGAGGAGAGTGGGTACCTGCATGCCAGAGCGCAGGAAAATCTCAAACCCCAACCAGAAGATGGCCTGACCAGTCCACTGTCCTGCTCCGGATGACTGGGGAGCTCAGGCAGGACAGAGCGGGTGTGCCCCCCAGCCCTGGGGCTCTTTAATTTCCTCTGTCCAGGCAGGCACAGATAAGCTGGGCAAACTCTGGCTCTCCAAATCCTAAGCTGGCTGGCAAGGCACAGCCTCCAAAGCAGTTCCAATTATCTAGATAAAAATCTGGCAGGCAAGGAAGGTAATCAGGTAATGTACCTTTGACATGGAATGACAGAGGCACCTACACAGGCACAAGGGGATGGTGGCTGTCCCCACGCACAGCAGCATCTGGCTACGGAGTAAGCACACACTCACCAACACAAGATAGTATGCTTTCTACACACACAGTCTCTCTCTCTCTCTCTCTCTCTCTCTCTCTCTCTCTCTCTCTCTCTCTCACACACACACACACACACACACACACACACACACACACGCTCTCCACTCCTACTGGGAGGGTTCATTGTGCACAAAAGGCTACATTACAGAGCCCGCCCCAATAAGGGAGAGAGAGGGAAAAAAGCCTTCCATTGTTGAGAGGGCAGGTCAGTTGATTAGATTTTCTGTGGAGAATTCCACGAGGAAATTCCCTTCAAAGCCGAAGTGATTAACTGGGGGCTACTCTGGAAATGGGAGAGACAATGGCTCAATAGTCCGCACACCCAATGTCCAGGCTGGCACTGAACTCACTTAAAAAAAAATAAAAATAAAAGCCAGACTCTCTGTGCTTTTCCACAGGCTCCCCCCACCCCCCCCACCCCCTCTGCTCCTTCCACCTTCCCCCTCCCAGTCCCTTTTATTTCGCAGCTGGATAACATTAAGGGCCTTTAAAACCACAAGGGTTGACCCCACAGCAGTTTGATTAGGTCCCACTTTTTTTTTACCCTGGCGACAGGCAGACAGTAAGTTTACTTTTTCAGACATACACAATGACACACCATACACATATTCTGAGTGAAAATCTCTGATTGCTTTACTCTCGCTGGACTATTTACTCTTTATTCAGAGCTGAGAGATTTGGGGACAAAGTTGAAAATAACTTAATCATCAGACCCAGCATTCAGGAGAGATCTAGAAACATGCATACAGGCACCACACACACACACACACACACACACACACACACACACACACTCAAACAGAGTAGGATTTGAGCATGTCACTATGGAGTTAAGACCCACCCTGAAAGCTGTTAACAGGGATGTGTCAAAATGACTGGGTTCTCATTTCAGCAGTTGAGGAAGGGGAAGGATATTACTCATTATTTTTTTATGCCATTAGCCTTAAGTTATTTTTTATTACAACACCAACCTACTTCTATGTATAAAAATGAGAGAGTCTTGGCATTTATCATAAATATCTATTTTTAATCCCTTAAGAGACCTATCCTCTAATGCACTCTGATGGAATACATATATACATATGTGTGTGTGTATGTATAATATAAATGTATATATATATATGTAAAATTTTATTTTCTTATTAATGATGGTCATAGGAACTCTACGGTTATATACGTGTTTTAAAATATCTCATCTTGTTTTCCTAACTAGCGAGTACCATTTTGTCTTGGATCAAGAGGGAATACTGAAGCAAGGGAAAGAGGATGGTAAAGGGGAACATGGGAGTGGGAGCAGAAGAGGAGACATGGTAGCAGCATAAAGCCACAAGTGAGGACACTGGGCATAAGGCGAGATGCTGTGATCTCGTGGTCCCAGCTGCTGTCTCCATACAGCATCTACCGCTGGCTGTTCTCTGATGCTCTAATCCTGAAGGTCCCAGCACAGGTAAGAAAGTGTTTTAATAACCAACTCTACTGTAAGAAAAAACCTTCCTTACCTTCTGTTTGGTTGGCATAGCCATGTAATATATGCCTACTTCAGAAGCATACAGATGTCAAATAAAACACAAATAACATAGGAAAAATTGCAAATTGGCTTGAAGGTCAGTTTCAGATTTGAAACTAATTACTGGGTTTGGGGAGTTGTCTCAGGAGGAGCTGAGTTCAAATTACCATGTAAAAGCCAAGAGTGGCCATGAGTTCGGGACATGCGCGCGCACACACACACACACACACACACACACACACGCCTACTTTAAAATTATATATATATATGTGTATGTATATCAGTCGCCTTATTAAGAGTTGAAACAGATTAAAAACCAGGAAAAAAATGTGTCCTCTTAAAAAATGGCCACCCCATCATGACAGTCAGAACTAAGAGTTTTAAGACCATAAGGAGTTTTGCTTGGGTAGGTTAGCACAAGTTACCCAGCATAGGCATGAGCCTCTGTCTACACCATTAGCTCTGCCAGTGTTCGCACATGGGCACAGGGAAGGTGAAACTGTACAGCTACTAAGGAATATATTACCCATGTCACGTGTGTCCTCATAAACCGGAAGCAATGCCTCCCCCCCAAAAAAATAAAAAACCATATAGCGGAACAGAGGCTCACAGACGATACCACGGTTGTGTGGGACCCTAAAGGCTTTCAGGAAATTTCTACTCAAATTTAATTTATAAACTCTTGTCACTATAATAAAGCTGTACTTATTATTTGAATAACGTGCACATTCTGTTCCTCCTCCTCCCCCTCCTCCTCCTCCCCCTCCTTCTCCTCCCCCTCCTCCTCTTCTTCTTCAAGGTGGGTCTCATGTGTTACTATGAAGTGTAGCCTGTTCTTGAACTCACGATTCTCCTGCCTCAGATCCTGCCTGTAGAGATTACAAGCTCGATCTGCCAGGTGCTCATAATGATTACTTTCAAATTTGCCTCAAATGTTTTATTTTATCTGAATTCTACAATACAAAGTAGAAGTTCCACAATTCTAGAATGTCAGGCCAAAACCACATTCCAAAAGTTTAGTCAAAATCTTCTCTTTGAGTGCATTCTGCAATGATGTCAACCCACTTAATCCAATGTTTAAAATTAAGTATATTAATTTAAGAACATTGTTATTTTGTACTAAATGTTAACGTGCCTAAGTGTTTTATGAGTATCACGTAATGCATGTCAAATAAGCTTATAATATTTTGTCAATTATTTGAACAAGTGAAGATACTCAACTACTTATATAGTGGGCACTGTCCTATTAAAATTGACAATCATGATTGATGGACACCTACTCATAATTAGAGAAAATTTCACAATATAAATGAGTATGTTATAACCTTAAGAGAATACTCACATTTTGACAAAGATGGAGGAAGAAATCACCAGCCCATTCTCACTAATGTTTTGATTTAAAGGATGTTTACTCAGGCAGGCAAGAGACCTTAGCTATTGCTGTCAAATCTAACAGAGTCCAATCCTTGGGACTCACAAGATGGGAAGAGAGAACAATTCCCACTAGTCCCCACTAATTGTTGTCTGACACATGCACAAGCATACGTTCCTGCACAGACACAGACACACATACGTGCATACGCACATGCACACGCACACGCCAGACATGGTACACAAAATTAACAAATGAAAGTGTAATTAGCTTTAAGATAGTTATTTATTACAACTATTAAAATGATTGATCAATATCATTCTTGTTGACAACAAATTCTTCTCTTAATGTTGCCTCTCTTTATGGATAATTTCTGAAGGTTTCTCTTCATCAGATCAACTGATTCTCTCGAGCCCACTATTATAATAGAATTTCTGTCTATCAAAATCATTTAATTCAGAAAAAATCTCAATTAACAATGTAAGATCAACTGACGTTTATGCTGGATGAATTTATGAAAAATCATATTGTTTCATTCTATACACACAATCCCTTCTCTTTGTAACACAGATAAGATCTGCGTGGTGTCAGACAATGAGCGTGCACAGGGACATGTGCCGGTCCCTCTGGTGGGAAAAGTCAGAACCCTTCTGTTGAGTGAAGAATTCATGGAACCCACCAGAAGAGAAACTACTCGTTTGTGGCCACACCTTTAAAAGGGGCTCATGGCTAACAGCATTCTACTTAAGAAATTTTTAGACTGTTAAGAGATTCAGGGAACGTACTATGCTGAAAGTTAGCATAGAAGCAGCAAAGGAGCTAACAACAGCCCCATCCCAAACAGCATGGCTCTGGTTTTTCATCATTAGAGAATATCTACACACTATGGTAGCAAATGTGACTCCATGTTTTCCCAGTGTATGTGGCAG
Source organism: Rhynchomys soricoides (assembly GCA_019843965.1). NCBI lineage: Eukaryota > Metazoa > Chordata > Mammalia > Rodentia > Muridae > Rhynchomys > Rhynchomys soricoides. The sequence continues at coordinate 389,213 of JADRCH010000203.1, read as the reverse complement.
GGTGGAGGGGGTGACTGTCCTGTATATTTTATTATATATATTTCTCTCTTTTTTGTAGAGAGAGAATCTTACTGCAGACTGTAGGCTGACATTCATCTTGTATCAATCCTCCAGACTCAGTGCCTGGATTACAGAAACACCACTGTACCTGGCTTTACACTACTTCACTAGGGTAAGTAATAGAGGTAGAAAAGAGAACTAAACCCGGTTCACAGGAAAACACTTGGACAAGTAGGCTTGTTCTTAAGTTAACTACATCTCTCTATCTTCTTTACTCTCCTTTGAATGTGCGCTGAATGAGTGACACACACACATTCATATATATTTAACTTGCTATATGTGACGATGTTATCTATTCATTTCTGATACACTTATCTCTAACACAGGGCCAGGAGGGTAAGGAGAAGTTGAAACACTGAGGCCCCTGTTCTAGAAGAGTCTCGTCAGTTGTACCCCAGGTATTTATGCTGATTGAAAGTCCATATGACTATCCATCCATGGAACAGGTTAGGTTGACTGGCTGAGGGGTGGCATGGCTATACATTCATTTGTTCATATAATGCACACAAGAAAACCAAGTTTGGTCATTAACATCAGAACTTTTAATTTCCAAATAAGTATAATTATATTTTTATGGTATTATCTAATTTGAGAAGAGACTAAAAAAGCAGGTTCTTTTTTTCAAGTTTTTTTTTTTTTTTTTTTTTTTTTATTGAAAATAGATACAGGGCTAGAGAGATGGCTCAGTGGGTAAGAGCCCTGGCTGCTTTTCCAGAAGACCTGGGTTCAGTTCCCAGCATCCACATGGTAGCTCACAACTGTCTGTAACTCCAGTTCCAGAGCATCTGACACCCCCATATAGATACATATGCAGGCAAAAATACCAATGCACATAAAAATAAGTCTTAAAAAAAGAAAAGAGATTCTTTTCTCAGACCATATATGCAGCTTCGTTTTCTCTCCCTTCAGTGCTCCCAGCTCCTTCCCCACTCTCTATCAGCCCAGTTCCACTCCTCCTCTGTCTTTCATTCAAAAAGAACAGGCTTCTAAGAGATTATGAAACATGACAAAATAAAAGACAATAAGATGAAGCGAAAAGCCATCATAGTGAAGTTGGACAAGACAGACTTACAGGAAGAATAGATTCCCAAGAGCAAGGAGAAGAGTCAGAGACCCACTCTGTTAAACACACTAAGCTATACAGAGGCCCTGGTGCGACCCATGTAGGTCCCGCGCTTGCTGCCCCAGTCTCTGAGCTCATGCTGCCTTGCCTAGTTGACTCAGAGGACCATGCTCTCCTGGGGTCCTTCTTCCCCTCTGGCTCTTGCATTATTTCTGCCCCTCTGCAGCTGGATTCCCTGAGCTCTAAGGGGAAGGGTTTGATCAAGACTTCCCATATGGAATCCCTCATTCCTGGCAAAGACCGGTGAGTTAAAACAGAGAAAGGATTCTGCCCTAATCCAAAATTTGAAAGCAACAAATGAAAAATTCAAGGGGAAATTAAAAGATTGTAGCATTGTAAGCTCTGAAAGGCAAAATCTAGATTTTTAACATGAATGCTATGGATCCACTTGTGAAATACTGCCAAGTTGACTGCTACTTTATTTTTGTGTCATTTTCCACAAAACTCAGTTACTGCCACAATTTAGGAAAACAGTCATATTGAATACAGGCTGAAAAAAAAAATAACATTTCCAAATGAATGCACTAGTCCAATTATTCAACAGACAAATTCAGTATCTTTATGCTGTACTTAAAACCCTCTCTCTGTATATTAAAATATTAAAATTAAAATGCCCACCTTTACAAATAGAGGGGAAACGGTCATTGTTATCTCTTCATTTTTCCCTAAGTTGAAGAACTATTTGGGGGCAAAATATTTATTATTTGTTTAAACAAAGACCTCAATGTTAATTGACTCTAAAAAAACAAAAACAAAACCAAAACAAACAAAAAACTCACAATGGCTCTGCAATCTGAAATCTTCACTTGTAAACCTCTCCTGAGGACTAAACGGAGACTAAAAGGCTCAATGTCTGTCAGACATGTCACAGTCCAAGGTCATATTAATTAAACAAAATCACAATTTTTTTTTCCTGGCGTAAGAAACCAACTTCCATTTTTGTCAATCTTCACAGCTAAGTCATTATTCTTGACATGAAGAATAAAATATCTGTCTTCTATTGAAGGTATGCACTGAATTTTGTTAGGGCATGTCATATGGTGAGAAAAGTACAGAGTTGAATGCACCTAAGCCTCCTTAAGCAGAGCACTGGTAAAAGATGAAAATCAAACAATAAACTTATAAAAATAAAATTATGACCTGTTAGGATATAGGCTTCATAGCCTGGTTTATAGCCTTTGGGTTCTTAGTAAACCTACAGCGTTTACAAAGATTCCCTTGTTTACTTTTTCTCCACAATTTTAACAGAAAAGACAGGGAGAATAACTAACTGGTTTCGGGTTACAGGACCCAAAGACAACTTGAATGCAAGTCACTTGACTATGAATGTAGAGCCAATGTGCTACCCAGGGAGCCTGGCTGTAACAAGAGAAAAATGACCAAAGACACACTGTGTGATGGCGAAAGCTCCTGGGGTGGGGGGGAGGAATATGATTTCCACATAAGATGCCCGACATCCGAACCTGCAGCATCACATACAGTTCTTATGTGCTCAAGAAAATATATATTACAAAGTCAGCCGAAAAGCCCCAGAAGCAGTGTAAGAATTCAAAACCTGAGGGGGATACACAGTGTGTGTTCGCGTTAGTGTTACCACACAGCAGCACACGCATATTAATATTCATAACTTGTCACTCTCAGAAATGAGGGGTGACCCTAAAATCAGTAACCCCAAACCAAACTATCTGGACATAACTTTATCTATACAGAAGACTTATTTGGGAGAGCTTTAAAACAATATAGAAAGACAGAGGTTGGAGAGCTGGCTCCAGTGTCAAGAGAAACAGTTGCTTTTACAGAATATCTAGGTTCAATTCCCAGCACCCACACTGGGCAGCTCAAAACTGTCGGTAACTCCAGTTCTAAGGACCCAATGCCTTGTTCTGGCCTCCGAGGACCCCCTCACACTCCTCTATGGATGCTCAAATATACATAAGATAAAAATAAACTTTCTAGAAAAAGTATGCAAAGGCATACCAAGTTCCTGGGTAGATAGGTGGCATGACGTTCCTCTCATAAAACTGAATATTTTCTACACCAAGCATCAGTTTAACAAATTCAAAGCTAAAATATAGACATGTGTTTAAAGTACAAAGTTTCTAGAAACGTTTTTCTTACAACATAAAGAAGGATAATTAGAAAATCCCCAATGACATATTTCTGGAAACCTGAACCACACAGACCATGACCTGAGGCACGCACACACGTGCACACATGTGCGTGTGCACACACGCACACATTTTTTACATGCAAATCACACAGTGCCACTTAACTAACACAGTCCCGGAACCCACGATGAACATGAACAGAGACGGAGCGTCCACAGGAAATAAGGCATATGTACCGGCGTAAAGCCACAAGTCGCCAGCCAGGAACATGAACAAACTCAAAAAGAATTTTAGAAATGAGATGCTCTTACTAACATTGGATCAAAATTCACTGGTCATAAATAAAAGATTAATAAATCTATATAAAACCCGAAATAGAGAGAGACACTGTGTGGCCTAAGCATCAAAAGCTATAGGACACTTTCCACACCCAAGGAAACAGCTAACTTCTGAGATGAGCATGTTCTTTGAAATCAATGAGAAAAAAATATCGAAATCACAATAACAAAGAAAGCAAAGAACAAATTTTCAAAGGAAAAAGGAAGTATTATTAAACAGACCCAAATGTCTATCATTGTAATGAAAATTCAGTTTCAAGTACAGGGTGTGAATATCCATGTCTTCTTTCTGTTTGCCAAGAAATGAGGACCTGGTGCACAGTAGATTACACAACACTGAGTAATTTGTTTTCTCCCTTGTGATATTTCCATATAGACAAAGTTTACTTCCAACCCTGAGTTTACACCTCATCTATGTCATGTGTCTTGGTCAAAACAAGACAGAAGCTTTCTAAATGAATGCTTGATACAGTCCGTCCACTCTCCGCATTTCCTGGGTGGTCTAGCTCATCAGCCTGGGTCTTAGATCCAAAGGGTATTTGAAGGTCAGCAGAACCCAACCCAACACAACTGACGCAACGTACAGTGACCCACAGATGCCAACCCAGACACCCCACATCTGCCATGCAAAAGGTAAAAGAAAAAAAATCTATTCACAGAGAGTGGGGTTGTTTGTAGACAGAAAAACGGGACAGGTAGTGTCTATGGGTTACAGAAAAAATGCGTATTAATAGCAATTTGGAAATATCCAATTAACATACAAGTTGGGATTTCATATCTGATCATCTTAGTTAAGAAAATATTAGGCATGTGCAAGATGTTATACATTCAACGTGATTTACTATGCAAAGGCCTGTAACAGTGAAGAACTGCTGATAATTCAAAAGGCAGAAATTAGGATCCAACGACGGAACGGAATACTACACAGCCCTGTATCTAGTGCTCATTTTAAAGTAGGTCAGTACACATATAACTAAACCACTAATAAATATTTCTGAGTACTTCCCTATCAACAGTATACAATGTTTGTTAAATCCTATTCAAAGATTTAGGCAGATGTGCTTTTGGAAGGATGCAATACGTTTTATTTGACATGTCAAGAAACCTTAAATTTTCACTTATGATGATAATATTCACATTTGAGATGGTATATATAAAATAAAAGTCTTGAACACATCATATATAACTCTCCACTCCCTGGCCTGTGTCTGAATCCGGCTAGTCTCTGCTCCATCAGACTGGCAGCCTTGCCCACAGCCTGCAGGGTCTTTATCAACAGTGTTTTGTCTAACAGAATGCCACTGCTGGGTACATGACCCAAGTCTCTCATCCAGGTTTTCAGGATAATTTGCACTGGTGCCTTCACCACTAGGTTCCAGCCCCTTCTAGGTCCTCTCTCCTTCCATACCTGGGCTTTAGAGCTTGAGTTTGCCCGTTTACTTATGTATCCCCAAGGCAATTTTGCAGCGCCGGTACCTTGGCATCTCTACTTAGAGAAAATACAGAGGACTTTGGAAGTCTAAACTTGGGCAAGGAAGCTGGCGTGGCATAGGCCACTCCTAAACCACATTCTCAAGGTATGGCACTTTCCCTGTTTGAGTGCATGTCTAAAAGAGGCTTGCCCTGGGGCTGGGGATGGCTTAGCGGGCAAAGCCCTCGTCACTCAGTGGTGTGGACTGGAGCTTGGTTGCCCAGAACCCAAAGGAAAGCAGAGCAGACATTTACATGGCCTGCCTCTAATTTTGGAAACAGAATCCCTGGGGCAAGCTAAGTAGCTGGACTGGGCAGAGCTGAGTCCAGGTTTAAACATCAGACTCTGACTCTGTACATAAAAAGGAGAAGAATCAAGAAAGATAATGACTTCACTTCTTCACCTGCATACACATACATGTGAACCACCTACATGCATGTGAGCGCACACGCACACACATACACACACACACACACACACACACACACTCTCACGTGGAGAATGCCTGCTTTAGATGTTCCTAGACTGTAAAAACTACCACTGCACAAGGAGGAAACTGAAGAGACAACAGCGTCCTTGTCACAGTTTGAAGTTAGTAAGTTATATTGAATTTAATATAATAGTCGTAATGATACCTCAACGAGACTCCAAAATTGAACACTGAAATATTATTCTGGACCATGGTCAATTAGGAAAGGAACTACAGAACTCTGTAAGTGTTGAAGGCGCCGTTATAAATTTGGGTAAAACAACAAACTACAAAGCATCAAAAGCCAATGAAATGGACCATTCTGCAGTTACTGGCATGGGATCCTTCCAAAAGACAAAAAAACAAAAAAAACAAACAACAACAAAAAGCCAGGGTCTATCTCAGGCAAAATGAAGCTATGAAATATACAGTCTTTGTCATGTTGGCCCCATACTGCCTGGGTCCGCTCCTCTTCCCCTCCACTCTGTCGCTCTCCCCTCCCCCTCTCTCCCTTCTCCTCCCCTCCACTTCTCCCCTCCCTCCTCCTTCCACTCTCCCTCTCTCTCTCCTTTACCTCCATAAGAAAGGCTGAAGCACTAACCAAGTGCACCACCTGTCGGAAGTACCTCAGTTATAAACACTAACAAGCCAAGGCCTTCGTGAAAATATGGGTTTTGAGAGATGACAAAAGGCAAAATAAAGTTTTTTTTAAAATCCTTGTAAAAACAATAAAGGGATAGCTGTGGTTTCCATAATTCACTGCATGCCATTATTAATTGCACAATGGTAATAATCCCTGTCAAATCCAACTTTCCTTCCATTTGACCAAGTGGCCAGATGTTATCTTTACAATTAGATAGTCACTGTCAGCGCCATTTTGATTGCATTTAAGGTGATTGAGAACACAATGGCTCACTGTTGCCCTTACCATGAGTCAAATCTTACTTTTGCTCTAAAAATGTTCCATTTACATCTTGCTGTGATGGATTTTCCTGTTGTCTGACTAAACAGTTCTGTAAAACCCATTATGTGATGTTATGCCAAACTCACAGCCTCATAAGCAACCTGAGCTCAGTGATTCATCCAAAAAGAAACCCACACCCAGAAAAGAAAATGAAACAATGATCACATCCAAACAAGATGACTACATTAGATGAAGAAGACCTAATGGCTGCTCCTCCTCCTGGTATTCTAAAAGTGTGCCTAGGAAGAAACAAATGCTACCACATACCACACAGACATCACATATCATATAGATATACATGTCATAGACACCAAATATCATACAGAAACCACATA